>JAQFZT010001581.1:0-14529 GCA_034696325.1 Camisiidae sp.
CAATAAACTTCTCACCTAACCTAACCTGATTATACTCTATGTAATTTCATGAATTTATTAACACTTCCATTGAATTCATGAATTTGCTTTATCATATAGATTGACAATCAGACTCAAATGCCCTTTATATTTATAGTGTCAGAATGAATTAAGTTGGATAGCAACCAAAAACTGGTAATGGAGCGTCTGTTGCCAGGCTTGAGAGGTTGCTTTCTGTTAAATTTAATTGATACATTTTTAGTCACTACAAGTGTGTTTGTTTTCCTAGTTATTTGAATATAAATATGAATTGTCTCTTAGATACATCTGCTAACATCCCAATACTGAAGTTGCCATCCAATTTGCACATTCTGTACATTCTGGTACTGTACATACCTGAAAAGTAAAAACATCTTTTGTAGAAAAAGTGGAATTTTTCAAGCTATCAGTGTTAACAGTGATTTTGCATCCTCTATATGTTACAAGACCGGAAGTGACTTGTGATGAGCAATTTCCTAAAGTATTAAATTATCATTCCAAATAATCATTATAATTATCATCAAAAATATTCTCATTGAAAATAATAATCTTACCTGTAATATCTGAATTAACAAAATTGATGATAGCAAACAAATAGATTGGATAAAGCATTTCTTCATAGAGTTAAAAGGTTTATTACAGCCTCAAAATAACATTCACATATTCTAAATGCATGGCTTTTATAACTTTTGAAACATAAATTTAGAAATGTACATGTGCATTTCAAAGCTTTCTTTTGTTCTTTATAAAATGAGAGCCTGAATAAATCAACCATTTGTTTAATCACTTTCAATCATTGAACAAAATTAACAAGCATTTTAAAATATGGTTCAAAATTTAAGAGCGATTTCATTATATTTAATATATCACTAAAATAGTTTTTAAAGCAAACTTTGAATCATACATCAATCATTTAAAACCTTTACCTTTTTCACGTTATTTTTAGCATTCCTACTATTGTTATTTCAAGGTTTACAGCAATTACTGCGCTTTTTATAATAGACTTAAAAAAAGTTAATGGTTTGCATACAATTTAATCATAATTAAAATATCAATTAATATTTTCTAAATAATAAATAACTTATTTTCAAATGTAACGCGAAATTGTATGCAAATCATTAACTTTTTTCATTCAGAAAGTAAGAGAAATCTCCGATTATTAATTGGTTTTCATTTTCTTCAGTTAAGAATAAGGCGAAGATATTCTTCAAAGCATAGAAACTAATGATTGTTAAAATGATGACAGGATTATGATATTTATCCCTCTTTTGGGGTCCAAAAGTGAATAAGGATAAACCAATTCTGTAGAAATGACTTTTAAAGTGAAGCTTTAGATGATTTGATCTTTGCTTATTTTATATCAAATGTATTTTAAAACTAAGATATTTTATAGTTATTATTATGAAATATATTTTTAAAATTTAAATTATATTTTTATTTATATGCTATTAATAGAAAAGAATTAAAAAATTGTAAATGTCAAAATTATCATTTTAATAGAGAAACTGCTGAATTGCGTGAGAAATATATTGTTTTGGACTTGATATTCTAGAGTTGAAACTTTTTTATTCTATCATTAAAAAGTAAATAATGATATTCACGAAAACTTATTTTCAAAATTGTACATAAGAAATGTCTCTGAAGGCTTCATTATCATTGGGTAAACTTAGATATCATTCAAATTAATTGATACTATTTTGAATAGTATAAATTCATTTGAATGACAATTTATTCGATGCACAGACAAGAAATATTTTGATTGAAATTGAAGTTCTTATTATTTTATTTGAATGTTGAGTTCATATAATAAGAATTGCAATCATACAATGCGAGTAACTTTTTCGATGTCATTTTCAACTTACAAATTAAACATAATGAGAAAAAACGAGTTCAAAACATATTTAGAATTGATATTTTCCTCAATTTATTTGAGTGGACATCCAATGGTCCGAAGAGACAATAGATGAACAGTCATTTGAAAACTCACTATTGAGATATCATATTCAAGATGATTATCACGAATCAAAAAGTCCTTTGACTAACGTGTGTGGATCTCAACGAATGGATAAGTCAGAGATTTTGCTCATTCCTATTAATCTCATTATATTTCATTCCATTCATCAAAACAAATAATATTAATTAATTGTTTAAAGGATTCATATTTATTCGATGATTAAATTGAATTTTCAATCATTTAATTGTGTTTCAGGAATAAATAGATCACAAAAAGTACTTCATTTCTCATTTGTTTGGTTCGGTTTAGTTGACAAAATTAAGATTTGAGTTGTGTTGGTTCGCAAAAGTAAGAACCAGTGGAAACATTATTATGTATTTTTGAAGTTATAATTGATTTCCTTTACTTGAGTGTCGGTTTAAAAACTTAAAAACTCTGAAGTATTTTCTATTATTAGTTTTAAACTCCTAATTATTTTGTATGAGAAACAGTGATGTAGTCTATAAGCCATAGGAGGCAACAGACCCGCAAACTTACAAATAATTAAGTCTTCGATTGTAAAGTTGCAAATTATTTGGAGTTTACCCACAATTTCAAGTTTAAGCCCAAAAATGACTTTCTGTCTGTCACTCATCACAACTTAAATTCAAATAAAATGTCTCATATATTCTACAAATTTATCAGACATTCAATTAAAGTTAAACAAAATTATTAATTATTAGTGAATTAGGATTTAGAAAATAATAAAAACATTATCGGTAGTGAAGACACTAAATATATTGAAATACACTTTATTTTATTTAATACAACATATTATACAAAAATAGCATAATTTTATTTATTATTTATTTATTACTAATTCTTAATTAAGTGCAAAAAAGTATTGCATAATAAAAGTTAATTTAATATTAGATACAAATCATATGTTTTAATACAACTCTCTCTTAACTGAAAATAATTAATCAATATTTGAATTATTATCTAATATTTTCAAATACATTAAGTCTTTATTTACTTATCAATCAATTAAACAAATTATAACAAAACTCATAATTAATTTCATGAAAAAACCGGTAATTTTTAGTCAATTAAAACATAAAATAATTGTTGAAAAAATCTTAAATCAAAACGTGTTTAAAACCAAAAGTTAGTCTTCATTTTGAACTTCAAATACTTGTATGAAATGAACAAAATTATAGACCAAAAAAAACAATAATTACCGGAATATTAATTAAATAATAGTTAAAGTGTTTTTACATAATATTTATGAATAAAACTATCAGTAATAGAAATGTAATAACAAAACCATTAAATAGTAATAAATATTAAGAATTGGTATTATTTTTAGTATTGATTTGATTGAGATGTGAATTATCGTTATTATAGAGAAAGGGGTCATAAAAGTCGAAATAACTGATGAACGCCAATAACCACCAAATCGAGGGTTTTCTGCGTCTCAACGCTATTGACATCAAAACCATATCTAATATTTGTTTATAATGTGAATTCGTTCGCGACTTTCCTATTAATAACATCTTTAAATCCATTTTCAATACAAATATTTATTATATTTTCACCAATTCTTCAACACAATTATCAATATTTAAGTGGAAAATCTTCTTGAGATAATTTTTTTCTCGTTTAGTCACACTTTTAAGATGTTTCTTCAAATTATTATTATTATTACTGTTTTTAAAATGACTTATTTTTTAATCTGATTTTTGAGAGCACTTTCAAAATAGACTTTTTTATGAATTGAATTCATTCAAATGGGGTTTTAAATAAAAATCTATTTTTTATTTTACTTTTTGTTGCGAAATATTTTTTGTATATATTTTTATTCACTTGATTGACACATATTTCAATTTATTTAATTATTTAGCAGTAATTCTAGTTATTTTACCTTAAAATGAGTTGAAATATAAATTAGTTTTAGATTTATTGAAACCCTATTAGAAATGATTTATCACTAAAACCGGCATTAATTCCAATTGAGCCCTATTTTAATGCTGATAAGGATTTTTGGGTCGAATCACTAATATTGTTGACTAAACTCTTGACTATCGCTATAACAACACGTCGACTATCCATAAATAACGTCACAACAAATCCCTAAAAATACTCCCAAAACAGAGATTTCAAGAACAATCACAAGAAATAAAAGCTGCAAAAAAACACATTAATTATGAATATAAATAAGTTTTTAATAAACGACATAAAAAAGTCCCAAAAACGAGATTAAAATCTGATTTAAAGGAATTAAAATTGAAATAAATTTATTAATAAATCAATTTCACAAGAAATTGCTTCACAAATGTATTTATTATTAATAATAATAATATTAATTATAATAATAATAACAAGAATTTACTTAATATTAAGCGAACAAAACAGAAATTTGCGTCAAATCGACAACAATTTGACAAAAAATTACAAAATAAACAAAATTAACATTAATTTCGGTTCAAAACTATACCAACGATTAAAAGCCGAAAAAAGGTTTGATTTCATACCAAATCTATACTCAAAATCACCAGAAAATGGTATTAATTATTGCGTTAAATATATTGACACAAAAGTGTCCGAATTCTCAACTGAAGACACAATTAAAAAACCGATAATTGTTTTATTACATGGAAATCCCGGAAGTGTTCACGACTTCGATCTATTTGTCGAACAATTCGGTGAAAAATACCGTATAATTAGTCCTCAATTCCCAGACTTTGAGTTCTCGCGAAAGTGGGAACAGTTCTGGCACTCAAACGAAGAACGAGTCGATTATTTGTTCTCATTTTTGAAAGCAATAGATGTGGAAGAAGTGGATTGTCTTATCTGTCATTCGGGCGGAAATCCGATTGCGTTACAGATTATAAGCGATGAAATCGATAGTAAACTAGTTATTAAGTCATTGGTTATGATAACCGCTCCGGTAATTCATTGGTTGAACAGCTATGAGCTTAAGCACTCACGAAAACTGGTTAAAATCGGGGCTAATTTCTGGAAACGATATTTGTTTTTGATTCTATGGCCCGATTGGTTCTCGATTTTAATCGGAATCCCGAAGACTTTAGTCAAGAACACATCTAAAGATGACTTGTTTTGGCTCACTTTTATCGTCGCTTTATCTGAGTTTGAGTTGAATTTTAAGAGAAGATATCAATGTTTGGCTCAGAAACAGATCCCAACTCTTTATGTTATGGCAGAAAGAGATGGTCTGTTCCCGAAGTTTAAATATTTTAAGACTTTAGATGTGATGGACTGTAATAAAGAAGAGTTTTTTACTAATATTGATATCGATGGCGGGTATGATTCGGAGGCTAAGACTAAAGGATGGTTTCGAGTCTTGAACTTTCGATTTGGCGGTCATTTCTGTTTCAAGAAATATTCTCAAGTATTTCATAAGGAATTCATTAAATTTTTTGAATCTCTAACTCTTTAGTATTGAAGAAAAACAAGTTTTTATCAATTAATTAATTAATTGATAATTCATTTGATTCCTGTTTATAAGAAGTTTGAAAACTTCATTCCAAGTATTTTAAGCGTATTTATAAAACACATTTTAATAGTTTTTTGTGAATATTTTACTCTATAATTAGGTTAAGGTTTTCTTGTTCTAAATTTAAATACTTTAACACTTTTAATTTGTTTTAATTTTTCAAAATTAGTTATAAGAAAAGGTTCATTGAATCCAAAGAACGAATTAAATGATAATCTCATTAAGTATTAAGAAATAAGAAATAGTTATAAATTGTTTTTGAAAAATTCAAACTAGAGTTAAATGAAATCCAAATATAGTTTGAATAAAAATATTATGTTATCCATTAGAAGAAGTCCAATACTTTCTGCCCTTCAGTAATGAATAGAGTAATAATTACTACAAAAAGTTGTTGTAAATATTGTTTTACAATCTTGTTATTGAGTCAAACAGTTGTTTTTGGCAATGAATGCCTCAATTACACAGTTTATTATAAATTCCAGTCAATAAAAACATTAATTACAATAAAATAACATAAGCTTTATATGAATAACAGATTGCTATCAAAGACTCTATTCATGGCTCTACTATTTGTCACTTTGGACTTCATCTATGGTTAAAAACCAATGAAAAAATGATTAACTATTACTATTCGCACACTATTATTGAATATCATTTTACCGGTTATTATAATTAATTAATATTAATATTAATTATAAGCTAAAGTTGTGATAAACAAATATTTACTGTTATGTTATTGTTTAAAAAACTACTTAATTATAAGCTTTTAGATCTATAGAGAATAATATATTAAGGAATTGTTACTATTCTTATAATTCTTTTGAATTGTTGACTGATTTACATATGATTCCGCTTTTTAATTATCGCACATTTTATTAATTTGTTATAAATGAAGTCAAAAGACTATCTGTAAAAGTGTTTCAAAAAAAAGAATTGTTAACAAAAAGAGTTAAATAAAATTGATGTGTAATTATGTTTATCTTCTAATACTTCTAAGAAGTAAAAAACTAATTCCTATTGTATTGAGACTTATATTAATATAATATTGAGCTAAATAAACAACTCATAAAATTGAATAATGAAAAGCATAGATCATAAACATAAAAGAGATAATCTTTTGGCACTTTTTATTCAAACATAAGTTGTTTTTAGTAACAAAAAAAATAATAAATGAGTTTCTATACAATAATACATGATTTTTATCACTTGTTTCTAAGCTTTATAACAATAATTGTCTAAATTGGTTAATACTATATTGTCCTTAAAGTTTAACATAAATAGAAAATCAAAACTCGATTGAAATCCCACTTTATTTATACTTATAATGAAGAACTACTTAATTGTAAAGACATAATCATGAAAAACCTAATTTGCATTCAATAATTAGATTTGAAAGAGAATACAATTGCAATCTTCCATAAGATCTAATTCCTATCTCGAAAACTCGTAATGATTTGTGATCTTAAGCGCACCAAAAATTGGGCAAAACTTTATTACATAAGTAACCAAAAAATATTTAACTCAAGCTCTAAATGCAAACTAGTTTTTGCTATTCGTGTGTATTTCTTATAACTGAGTGATGGCTTAGCCATCGATTAGATGCTATCTTCGGGCAAAGTGTCACCTGAATTGGATGTAACGGCCAATCCTCTGAAGCCTTTTTTATCTCATACAGTGTTTTGCAAATAATATTTAAACATTAAACTACTTTAAACATGAATATCATTATCGAATAACTAGTGTTAAGGAAAATAATAATATTCTTAAATACAAGAAAACTTCACTTCCATATGAGTGAACACTAAAATATGGTTTGATTAACAGGTAATCCAAATCGTGGGCGTATTCCCTACAATTCATCTTATTTTTTGCATATCTATCTCACTCTTTCTCTTCAGTTCTGTTCTCGAAAAAGTTGTCTTAAGAGGTCATTGAATCGAGAAGTTATATATTATTTGTAAACCGCATACAAAACATGTATAGCATTGGTTTTCATTAATTTGATTTCTTATTCAACCATTAAATCGCCTTTTTTCTGATCCTTTTTACTACTTGTCTAACTCTCTCCCACTCGGAAACTATTCACTTATCAACTACTCATCGATTATTTCCAAATTTACCTCTCATTCTGTTTCTCATCATTTCTAATGATCTTTTTTGCACAGAAACATACTTTAAGTCATTTTAATCAACTTATTTTTATTTATCATTTTTTACTGTATAGATAGATATTTCAAGACTTCATTATTTTTACTTAACTTTTCAATCACTTTTTATTCAATACAGAAATAATAGTTTTGGGATTTTTATCGACCGCACGATCTCTTATGCTTTTATTGATTTATTATTGTCTATAATTAGCTATTGATTGAGGTTTTATACCCAGTAATGAATAATTAATAAAAGTTTTATAACGAGAATCAAATGTTTCAAAAGATTTTGAGTTAATATTCAACACAACTTTTCGGTAACTTTTTTCAAAGTCTCGATTAACAAAAGTTTATATAAATTGAATTGAATATCAAAGTTAAAGATAAGTTAAACAAACATAAAAAGTTAATTAAAGAACTGTTTTTCAACTAGTTATGCAATTCTGTCGTCTCAATAAAATATAAATGAGTTAAATTCATATTTACTCAAAACACGATTATGTCATTCACACTATTTTTCTGAATAGAAAAGTTTAAAATAATAGAAACGATTTATCAAAAATACTTTTTATGACTTGCATTTAAGAAGTATTTTAAACAACGATTGACATTAAAAATATAATTCATGTTCAAAAACTCATACGTGTATAGAATAGGAATTAAAGCTTAAATTTTTAGGATCAAAAATAAGAATAAGTTCATAAAAAGCTACTTATTTTTTCGCTAATTTTTCGTGACTTATTTTGAATATCAAATGATGGATGAAAGCATTAATTAATTTTATCAACAGTTAAAAATAAATCCTAAAAATATTAACAAGAATTTTATGAACTTTGAAATACATTTTCTATTGATTTCTAGAAAAGTACAGATGTTTTATAATTTTCAATAGGATTTCAATCAATAAATGCTTCTCAAGTTTGAAACAACTCTTCGAAAACTTAATTATTGCATAAAAATGGGTCCAATTTTGGAAAATCAATGAATAAATTGATAAAATAGATCGTTGAAGACTGATTTCAGGCTAAAAATGATGGCAAACACAAAGTCTTATCAATCATGACTCAATTTTTAATTAGCAAATCATTCATTACTGCATTCATTTAGCAATTTTGAAAATACCTGTAAAAAGAGGTTTTATAATTTGAGAAGAAAAAAGAGTTCAAACCATACTTTTGTTAACTATGCAAACAATGGCATAAAATATTAACATAGTTTTGAGCACTTAATTATTAGTTGTATTCTTCCTCAGATCTCATCGATTCATAACTATTAAGATTTGCTAAACTTTGAAACCAAAATAGTTTTGATTCATTAAAAATCAATTTATTTTGAAAGGAGAAAAGAGTTTTTTTTTCTAAACCAATTCATGACAGAAATATTCTTCCCTATAATCCGACAGAAAAAATTCATTATTAAACAATCATTTTTCTTATTTGAGTCTCGAATTGAGGTAATTATTAAAACTTAATGAACATTGAGATCAGTTCACGGGTCGCTCAGATTGTATATTAACAATATTTCTTATCTCTGCATGAATTGTCTGTTCGTTTTTTGAGTGTTAGGCATAAGGTTTATAAGCATTTTATTTTTCTCGTTAACCATTTATCAGGTTTTGAGCTCTCGTTTTAATAGTGTATTCATAATTTTGTTGTCCTTCCTGGATGTGGATGTTCTCGATCTCATTGGGAGCGAAACTTTTAAACTTCAATTCATATATTAGTACAGTATATGACTATAGAGTTGACTATAGAGTTGACTATAGAGTTGCCACCTTTTAAAAGGCGAAGTCTTGACAACTCGATAGTTATACACAGCAGGAGTTAATCTATAAATGCAATGAAACAAAATTACAAAATAATTACTTATTACCATAAATTTTGAATAATTATTGTATTTTAATTTTAAATTTAACTTTTTTTATTGTTTTTCTCTCTTTATTCACTTGTTTTTATAAGATGTGCTCTTCAAGTGGTTGTTCTCAAAATTTGATCACTAGTTATACACAGTATTGCTTTTCCAGTTTCTATTCATATATACTTGAATTTTTATCATGGATTAGATCTTGATTTATTGACATTATGTTTGCGTAAGACATTGGCCGACACATGATATGAGCTCATTCTTAAAACAGGGATCAGAAACTTTGATAACCATCTGACAGGTGGCAAGTAATAGACGTAAACCTGAAAACATGCAGATTCAAAGCGAAAATATTCTTATACTTAAGCACAAGACCACAGTTCAAATCATTATAATTACGTAAATAAAATATGAATAATTATGACTTAATAATTACAATAATTATTTTTTCTTTCCTTTTTGTGGCTCAAAGTTCTGGTGAAGTGCTTGAGTTCTCCTCTTTGAAAATTTGCAAAATTTGCTTAAATATTATTACAATTAAAAATCTGAAAAGTGCTCGAGTTTTTAAATTACTTGAAATTAATTTTATGTGGTTTTAAACACATATAATAGTTCAAATTGAATATATTTCGCAAACAGAGTATGCAAAACGAGTTTTTATCTGTGAAAATGTACATTAATTCAAAAGATATATTTCATTTTAATTATTACTCATATAATGTATCACTTTTTTCACCTAAAATACAGAGTATTTTTTTACTCTAATGCACACCTGAATGCTTATTATTGCATACATATGTGGCAAATATTCAAATATAAAATTCAGATTTTTTAGCATAAAATCTATTTCAATTGTAATTTTGAAACCAAAACTTTGTCTTCCGGTTCGCGGGAATTCGCTTTCCATTAACAGACCATCAAAATAAACAAAACAAAATACATTTCAACACTCAATTCTAATGATATAAGTTTTTTTCAGCTCAAATCGATAGACAGTATATTTGCATCGCTTGTCATGCGATTTAATTATTGAATAAAAGTATAAAATATAAAACATATCGATATAATAGAAGTTAGAGAACCGTTGAGTGACTCAAACTTTAATTGTTAGTTAACTAAAAATTAATTATTCATTTTTTTCGGAGAAAAGGGAAATTCAATAGATTTGAGAGTTTATGTACTTTTGCATTCATTGTTATAAATATATCAATACATTAATCGTCATAATAATTACTGTATGTGTCGAAGGCTGAGACCATTCATGTTTTTCACCAGAAAAAGTAGTCTTTTGTTCGACTCTTTCATAACATTTTTTTCGATGTAGTTTTTGTACTTTTAAATTACAATAAAAAAGTTTTTTTTCTCAAATTATGCATTTTTCAGGATTACTTTTCATGCATTTAATTAATATTTTCGATTGTATTCTTGATCTCTATTTCTCTACGGGTTATAAAATCTGAATTTTAATATTCTTTTGGAGTTTCAAAGAATTTTGTATTAAAGTTCAGAAAAACAAACAAGAATTTCAATAAATTGTCTCCATATCATGCATAACCTTTTTATGGTTAAGAATTGTTGTCTGGAATAAAATTACTAAAACTTTAATTATTTAAAGGCAGTTCTCCTTCTATTTAATTGTAAATTTTCACAGATTTTTTGCTAAATAAACGTTAAACTCTTTACTAGGAATACAAGTTATTTTGTGATGCGTTATATTTTTCATTATTGATACGAAAAAAATTGTAAGCAATGGGTGTAACTGTTTTTAACTGAATAACACTTGAATGTCTTTCCGCGTAAAAGGCATTCATAATTGATAACTGAGTGAAAAAACATAAATTTAACTAAACTTTTCATTACATTAACTTTTGAATGACAATAAAACCTATTTATACAGAGTTTATATGAACTGTAACTGTCTTTTACAGAACTAAACTCCGATTCTAGAGTACGGAACAGTTTTTAAGTAATAAATTACTATTTCTCATATTTATCTTAATCTTCAGCCATATTTCGTGTCAAATTAATGCAACACTAATTCCCCATTTTAACGATCAATAATTTATAATCCTTTATATCTTTTCAAAAAAGTTGTACACCTTTTTTGTACTTATTATTTAGTACTAAATAGTTTTCGTTATAATGTTTTGCTTCAATAATTACATAAATATAAATTTAGTTTTTTCTTCCATTACTTTAACATTTTTCAAGTTTTGTTCAATAAATTAGAGCTCATAAAAAAGTACAAATTGTCAATTGACTCAAATCTTTAACTCGTTTATTGCTTTCAAATCAAGACATTAGATATTCATTTACTATCCATTAAAATGAGGTTTCATTTAGATATGAATTTAGCAAAATTTCATGGAATTTCAAGTTTTTTTAAATCTTTCAATTTATCTGAATCTTGAAAAACCTTTTCATTCACTTTTCACTCAATGCAAAAATAAATTCTTGAAATGAAATGATTGCCAATTTTTCAATGAAGTTAATACTTAAGCAATCATTTGTTTCAATCAAAAGTAATTCTAAAATTAAGAAATTCTTGAAAATTTTTTTGTAAACACAAGTAATAAATTATTCAATTCTCATCTTATTTTATGTGATATAGACTTTAATATATATTTAATGTTTGATAGAATTGTAAAAAACATTTATTGATCAGTTGAATGAAGCTATCATTATATAAATTTTCAATAAGAAATTATATGAAAGTTTAGTAAACTTTAAATTTTCTTCAACTAAAAAAAAGGCAAAACTTCATAACGAAAAAGATTGATTACATCACATTTCCTATGATTTGATTTAAAATAATAGAGTTCAAGAATACCTAAAACTATTACATAACAAAAGTTAAAAAAAAACAAAAGTATGAGAAAATTGTTAATTTTTGTCATGTTTTGTACTATTGTTGGGAACGATGTATGAGAAAAACACTAATCGTTTGAAGTGAACCAATCGGTTAATAATTGAAGTTATAAATTACTGAAAACACTTTGTGTAACAATAAGTGTAATGAAGTTTATGCAAAATTGAATTTCTTAAACAAAATAATTTGAAACTTCCTTTTCTTGAGGCTTTGAGAAAGAAAATTGATTGACTAAAACTTATAATTTCAAAGCGAATAAACTAAAAGACACTCAAAAGTATAGAACTAATCATCAAAAGGTTAAGACATTACATTAATTAATAGCGAATAATAACACCAAAATAGAAAACATTTTCAGGCAATGAGAAACTCGATATAATATGAAGTTTGAGTGCGACTTAAGGCTATTTGATATTAACTGTTAGTTTTGTGGGGAAGAAAAATGAACGCAAGTTTCAACTCATTTATTCCTCAGCATATAATATGTTGACAGTATTTCTATTGAATTTTGTTTCAATAAATTACTTTTGGCTTTGAATTAGAAGAGTATTCCTCTCTATCCATCAATAACTAACTTATATGAGAAAATTGAACTTTTGATGCTATGCTTTCGGCAACAACTTATAAAATAAAGTCAGAAAATTTATTACATAAGTTATAAATCTATTTTCGATTAGTGGAAACTCCAGTTGAATCAAGTTATATAATAGTCATTACATAATATTATATAATAGTCATTATGTTATCACTGTATGTGATATCTAGTATTGAGTAATAATAAAGATTTTGAAAACTTTTATATGTTTGATATGTAAAAACAGCTAATGATATATCAAATAAAGCTATACTTTATGTCAATAGAATTAACATATACTGAGTTTTGACAGTATATACTTGTTTCACATTCAACAATATGATGAACTCATTAAAAGTATTATTCGTTTAACTCATTAAATAACTCTATACTTTTACGATAATAGCAGTTGTTATGTCTCAATATTAGAGACAATTATCAACATTTGGTAAAAGGAATATAGAGTTATAGTTACTGTACACTCACTTCTTCCTCAATTTCTAGAAAGTTAACTAATAATAGAGAGAAATCTTATTCTGGACTTAAAGGTCAACAGAGAATATCTAGAATTTAATCACAATAACAATAACTAAATTACAGTGCATTACTCTTTCCTTCGAATACCAGACTCTTATAGACTCTTATATAATATTCAACTGATTATTATGTTTATTAAGCTTTCTTTTCCTCTAACACTTTGTTCTCTTAATAGTGTTTTTAATATGCTTTAGAAATAAGTCATTATATCGTAATTATAATACAGTTTTGTAATCAAAGTTTCGATGAATTTGAGTCAAATCAGGGTTTTATTATTTTATATCCGTTTAATATTAGGCCACTATTGAAGCACACGGTATGTGACCTATTGTTAAGCCTTATTATAATCAATTATAGACCTGAAAAAAGTGTATAGTTTTGAAAAAAGTCACAAAATGATCGCATACACAACTAGAATATAATGATAGGCTTGAAAAATATCAAATCTAAAGGTCGTGAATGGTGTGAAAAATCTCACTATAAGTTTAACAATAAACAATTGATGCGAAAAAATAATGCCTGACATTAATAAATAATATTTAGAATTGAATTTTTTTATTGAGAGTCAGATGCAATTTTTCGCATTATTATAACGATAGGAAAAATGAATTTTTTCAGTTTTCTAAATGCATATGAAAAAGTGGCCCCTTTTTCACTTGCACTTAACTTTTCCCTTCAATGTTTGATAACAAACTTCAGCTATTTTTTCCTCTATTATGTTGAAAGCTTTTTCGGATCTCTCTGTTTAGGACTCTTTATATCCATACATACATGTGATTAACATGAATGCTATTATTTATACAATTAAAACATACAATAATTGAGTAAATTATCCTTGACTTCAAGCTATTCACAGACACCTGCGATTGCTTTAACTTTATTTTTTGGCCTAATTTTTCACTATTTATTCGTTTATGCAGTTAATTAAGAGGTTTTCATTTAGTTTAATTATTATTTAGAAATTAAATATGATAAACACATTATTAATTAGTGTTAAACTACTTCATATTTCCATAATTCATTTCCTATTTTCTAATAAAACTCAAGTCTATGATTAGTAACTTTGCA
>JAQFZT010001582.1:0-14523 GCA_034696325.1 Camisiidae sp.
GGAAAAGTAGTCCCGAGAAACTTTCTAGAAAGTTTCTCGTCAAAAAGAAAATTTCTAGAAATTTTCCATCACTAATTAGACTCACGATAGATTAGATCTTTATGAAATGCATATCGTCGTGTGAGAACTATAAAGTCGTATCTGTAATGTTATTTCAATCAGAGATACGACTTTATAACTCTCACCCGACGATATGAGCAAATACAGTAGGATTTAAGCAAAAGTGTTGTCCAAATATGGACTAGTTATGGGTCGTTTAATATTCAAGACGATTATAATTGAGTACAAACAGGGATTTGTATGGTAAATGGGAAAAATGAAAAATCAATTGCATAATGCTAATGATAACAGGTAAGATTTCTATATCTACTATTTATCTGGTTCAACTGGTTCATTTCCAAATTTTGTTGTAAGTGGTCATTCAAGCTCTGTTACATCAGCTCCTCGTTTACTAACATGTAATGTTGTGAAGTAACATTATGATGCAAATTAATAATTCACCAGGATTGAAAACACTTACGTCCGAAAAATCATACCCTCACTTTCTTAGAATTAGTTGTGTCTTCAAAGTTTGTCTCATTGCTTTTGAAGGAACAAACATTCTAACAGAAGAACTAATTGAAAAGGAGAACCTCGATTATGTTGGAATAATTATGACCGACTTTCCAGGAGATGGTTTGATAAATGCAAATATCAATTTAAATCTATCAAATTAAGTCTTTCAAATAAATTATAAACTTTGCCTTTATTGATACTTTGAAGATATTATTATTAAATGACACATACTGAATCATACAATAAAAATACTAATTCAGCAGGCAGTTGTACAGTACATGTGTATTTGTGCTCTAATTGTGCTACGAGTATCTTAAAACAAATTTTTTTTATTAAAGTAATAATGAGTACAATTGAAGATAAGTTTAATAAAATCAATTATATGATGAGTTTTTACCAGAAAAAGTCAAAACGAGAGAAATGCTTTCATTAAATTCAATTGAGCATGGAATAAGCATTTTTATTGAAATCTGACTTTAATTGAAAAAGAAATTTAAACTCATTTCAGAAGAAATTTAAGAAAATTGAGCGATTTAACATTTTTTTAGTAAATTTATCAAAAATTCTTATTCAAGATTTGTACACAGAAGAAGAATTGAAGAAATTTTGCAAATCTTTTTCTCAAATATTATTAGATATACATGTGGAAAATGAAATGACTTTAGGACCACTAATTGAAATCATTGCGATAATAGACAATGTTTAAAAATGTCTTTTCACTGATTTACGTTTCGAAAACGATTTGAATTAAAACATGAATAATTGGTTTTGTAAATTACATGTAATTATGATTCATCATTTTTCTCTAAAAGTAAAATCAAACCCATGCCAAACATGTTCTTCTGTAGAGCATTAAATGAATTTCCATTTCTTTAGTTATATTGACGTGATAAAGACTTTTTTAGTATTTATTTCATTGTCTCACTATCTTATAACCGGACTCGAGACTTTCCGGATCGCTTGGAATTTTTTTTTAATATACATAAATCGAACAAAAAAGGCTTAATAAATTCCAGTTAATTAATTTTGAGAAAAATTTTTCAATTTCTAGGCTCCGAAAAAATCTGGAATCTTTGATATCTCTCGGGAATTTTGGAATTTTCATTTTTAATCCAGAAAAGCACTTTTAAAGATTTCAAATCAGTCGTAAGATAAAAATTTTTCTTATCAGGAATGGAAATTAAAAGTGAAATTTTTGCAATAGTTTATTTGTTTTGAAAAACAAATATTGCTCAAGATTTGTTGTAATAAAAGATAACACATTTTAATACTGATAACTAATGTTGTCCATAGGCTCGAAAACTCCGAGCTTGAGCCTGAGCCTAGTGAGCCTAGGCTCAAAAAGCTTAGAGTCTGAGCCTGAGCTTAGAGCCTGTACTTGAGCCTGAGCTTGTAAGCTTCCAAGTCGAACAATTATATACAAAAAATTTTAAAAAGTGTTTTTTAATATATAAAATGTAAGACAAAAAAACAATACGAATTTCATCAATAATCAAAGATGAACAAAAGTAATATAAAAGTTACAGTTTTGATATAAAATTAAAAGATAATCAAAATACAAATCAAAATTAAAGTAATATCAACAACGTTCATTTTTATCAATAAGTTGGCACATTGTAAGCTATTCTATGATACTTGATCCCGCAGCGGTATTTTTTTTTATTTCTCCTTTATTTGGATACGTTATTCCCATTGAATACTGGCTGACATTTCTTCTTGCCTGTTGGTGACTCTCGACATCCTCCATGACAATCGCATCGAAAAATATTGCAGGGACCTTTACCACAGAAGGGGGTCCCTCTAGAACAATCTTCACAAGTGCCCTGATCTACATAGCAGCATTCTCCACCGATTTGATGAATACATGTAAAAATACACATTGAAAGAAGAAGTACTGATAAAAATATGGAAATAGAAGTCATCGCTTTTTATAAATAAGAGCAATAAAATTACACCTGTTAACTGCTAGTTAAAAATTTTTTCTATAATTTGAATTTAAAAACATTCGCTTTTTATAGTAGAGTGAGAATGTTGATTCCAAAACAACCCCTTCTCGTTTTCTTGGCAAAAACCTTAATAATGTAATGTTTTTCAGGTAATTTTCACTTGAATACAGAGTTTTTTTTAATTAATTAATCTTGAAAACCTTGTTTAACTCTTGTTTAATCTTGATGTTGTTTACTTAATTAGGCTTTAAGAACGTGTTTATTTTTAATTAATTAATAGAAAAACAGAGGGATTCGCGTGAATTGAAGGGATGCGGTTGAAATGTTTTTCAGGCATCTTTCGCTTGAAAACCTGGTTTAACCTTGAAGTTGCATTTTAAATATCGAAACGGGTCGTGAGGTGCTCACTAAATTGTAGAACCAATAAATAATTTAAGTTTTAAGCAAAGTATTCATTCTACTGTTATATATAGTTTGCTTAACTTTTTGTCGATGATGATATAATTTACAGTTCGTTGAAATACTATTTAATGTTAATCATAATAATGGTATTACTATTGCTATTGTATCACTTAATGTTAAATCGATTGAATATAGAGATAAGAATCATCGATCCAGTGCAGTATATTATGCACTAAAAATGACTCATTAGTGTCTAAAGAAGAAAAGCATTCAAATGTTAGGGGAATAAAGACTGCCCCAAAATAATCTAAAATTAGCGTGCCAGATCTTTCGTGTGTAATTCCTTCACTTTTTAACATATCCCTCAATTTTTTCCGATACTTCCCGGGACAAAAAATTTTCAATAGAACGTAATGGAGCTTTATTTTTAAAAATAATTAAAACACAAAAAATTCAATATTTTATTATAGTTTAGGTTTATTTACTTATTGAAATTATTTTGAACCAATTATGAAATCATTTGTCAAGTTATTTATCCTTAAATTCAAGTTATAGAAAGTTTATTAATTCAACAAATTTTTCTGAGCAAATGTATTGTTATGAAAATAATTTTTGATATTGTTACAGCTTTTCACAACTAATGTGAAGCCTTTAATTTTAAAAGTTTAAAGTATTCTCTCAATTATAGTGTTTCATAATATATCGATTATATTTTTGTTAATTCTATAATCAATTCTCCAAAAGTATCATAAACTCTATTCCAGGACATTTGTATGTCAAGGAATGACCCTTTCCTTCAGCCGGGACTCAGAGGTCAATTCCGGTACTGTACCGGACATTCCGGGACATCTGGCAACACTAGTAAGTACTGAACTGTGTAAATATTCATACTATTGAAGCATTTAATTAACACATTATTGCAATGGAGATCAATTAAACGGATTCGTAATTCGTCTTATTTTAAATGTTTGTATCAGAGACAGTTTAGTTAAGAATAGTATGTCAATCAAATTAAAAGTTTAATTTTTAATGGATCATTGTTTAATGTTAATCTACATCACTACTCTGTATAAGATAATATAATAATATAACAAATATTACAATTTCTAAGAATCCCAAATAAATTATTAATTAAACTAATTAAAACGAAAATTTTGATTTTTTTTGGAGAGAGGGAAATAAATTTTCTACAACCATATAACGAATTCAAAATACAATTGCCATATAACAAATTTGAAATACTCTTCTTATAGTTAAGTTGTTCAAGTTATAATAATTTATTAATATTTATAGACTATTCCTGTGCCTGTTTGTTGTTCTAAACCTTTCTTAATAAGTTTAATTCTTTCATAATAAAAACTAAATGCTTTAATACAGTCATCTATTTCAGCATATCTACCTCTCTTTTATGCTGCCAATGATTTTAATGTTGTCACAACTCTAGCATGATTATTTATTCTATATAAATTTTGATTTTTTATGATCTAACTTGGCATATTAAATCTTTTTAACGATGTCCACATTTATACATTCGTCAGGATAAAAACGTTTGAAGAACGAATATCTTCAGATATGAGTGGAGCCAACGAAGGTTGCTCTTTGAACTTTTTTGTAGACTCCTTAGTGGACTCCTTTGAAGCCTCAATAGGTATTTGAGTAGTAGATGGACCTTCAATGGACTGAATTAGACTGATAGGCGATGGTCCTTCAATAGAAACTCTTGTTGTCAACTGATCTATATTCTCGTGAATCAAATCAACCATTGGTTTATGTAGCTTCTTCAATTCTTCTTGAGTCATATATTTTTTCATTACATTTGCATCAACTTTGCTTTTTGAATCCTTGCTTGAACCATTTTATCGATTGTTTTATGTAATTGTCTCAACTTATTATGTTTATCTTCCATTTATTTTGAAAGAATTAAATGAAAGAACTCAATTTAAATAAAAAGAATAAAATTACTGTACCAATTATCAATTTTGATTTTAATAACAATGAATTTTTAAAAAAAAACATGTTTTTTGCAACTTTATGACCATTTAGACTCTTGATATGCGGTACTACTGGAAATAATATGTGGTAAAACTAATTTATTATTGAATCTAATATTTAAATACTTATACTATAACAAAATTTATATATATACGAAAAACTTGGCTGAAAGCAAATATGAAATGTTACAAGACTTTTTTGATGAAACTATGAAAGAGAAAACTTGTAATGATTTTGAAATACCTACATTCAGTTCAAGTAAAGATGATATTGTGAATGTTTATGAGTTGGATAAAGAATATCAAAATTTAATTATATTTGATGGTTTTATAACAGAAGAAGATCAACATTTGATTATAGACCTTTTCATTAGAGGAAGAAAGAAAAATTGTCCATTAGTTTACTTAACACAAAATTATTTTTCCATTCCTAAAGATATTCGATTACAGTGTAATTATTTTACTTTCTTCAATATTTCAAATGAAAGAGAATTATCAGAAATTCAAAGAGATCATTATCTAGATATTGATAAAGATACCCTTAAAGCATACTTCATAAAAGCAACATCTGAACGATATAACTTTTTCTTGACTGACAAAAAGACGAATGAACTAAGATATCGAAAAACTCTCGATAAAATTTTTAGTTAATTTAAATAATCTTTTAATGGTTTTGGTAATATAAGTCGATTTATTACAATTTTTCTTAAATCGCTTAAAGTTCTGTCAGAAACGTATTTGTTTGGTGAAATTTGTTTATATTTATTTTTTATATATGTATTCATATCTTTTATAATTGTTTTTCTACATAAATCATTTAATGTATAAACATTGTTATCAATCCAACCTTTTGCATCGCATTTGCTACATTCCTTGTCATTAGCAAAGCATTCACCGATACATCTAGGACATTTTAAATGTCCATTACATGAACAAAATCTAAACCTATAATAATCACAATAACTACATAACCATAAGATATATCCTCTACAATTTGTCTTTCTTTGCATTGAAAACATTCTACAGGCTCATATTCATGATTATAGCATAAAAAACAAGTACATTCATTTCCATATTCTATAATATTATGTGGTGGATTTGAAATTCATCATTGAGTAATTAATCAATGAAATTTGAACCATCAATTTAGATAGATATTTTTTCTTTTTAATGTAAATGAATAATAACTATAAACCAACTTTTGGAATTAAATCTAGGCATAAAAAGGGTAAAGACGTTAAGTCGAGAGAGAAAGGAGATCCAGGAATTGGTTTTAAATTAACCCTAGATAATAATTATGATATAGATAATAAAACATTAACTAATGTTCAGAAACCTACTGAAAGTAATGATGCTATTAATAAGGAGTACTTTATTGAAAAGGTAGATAAAGTTGAGTTTGACTACTTTTTGTTATATCTTTCACCCCACTTGTATGCCTTACACCCCTTTTTAATGTATGTGAAACACAGCTTACGGTTTTACCCATTATTATTAGTTGGCTTTGTAGGGGGTTTTCATTGAATCCCATATTGAGTGGGGTGAAAGATGTAACAGAAAGTAGTCAAACTTAACTAAAGTTGTTGCAAGTGTGCATAGATAATAATGCTATTAAAAATCTATCTTGGCCTAACGATATTAATGATGCTGTTCCTAAAAAATATTTGTATCAGAATGGATTGTTGTTGGATAATAAAATTTAAAAAATGTCAAATGTCTTAGGTCCTGTTGATGATGGAGATGCTGTTAATAAAAGCATCTCTATGAAATATTGAACGCTATATCAGGAAGTTCTACCACCTCTTGATGCTGATTAGATTAGATTCTTTGAAATGGATTTGAAATTGCATCACACTATTGATCCTAGAGTCTTTAGATTAAAAGGAACATATAAAAATGAAACAAGTTTCGAAATCAAATTATATTGAAAATGTGCCTTTAAAAGATAAACCAACTTCTCTTATATTATTTTTTGTATAGCATATTGATTATAACCAAACTTATGATTTGCTTAAATATGATCCTCAAAAATTTAACAGGCAAGGTATAATTAATGATAAAAGATTAAGGGTATTCTATAGAATATGGGACGAGCCCCCAGGGGTGTGGCACATATATTGTGATAGCCCAGACCTCAAACACTTGAAAATTAAATTTGGTGTTGCGAGACCCCCTTGGTTCTGGAGTAATAACGAAAAAACGTTGAAAAATTTAAGCATTATTCCTTGTCTCTGAAACATTGTTTTTAGGACCTGTACACATAATTTTAAACAAAACACTCATCTCGCTTCGCGAAGCAACCTGACCTAATCCTTACTTAAGTTAGCCCAGGTTTTTGGGTTATGTTGGGTTGGATAGATTAATAGATTTTCAATTCGAATAATAAAAATTAGGGTTTTTATGTTTTATTAAATAGCTCGAGAACCTCTTGCGCGACAATGACCAAATTTTGTGAGTGAGTTGAGATGATTGTTATGTTCAAAATTATGTGTGCAGGTCCTCAAAAAAATCTCTCAGAGACAAGGAATAATGCTTAAATTTTTCAAAGTTTTTTCTTCATTACTCCAGAACCAGGCAGCCTCGCAACACCAAATTTTATTTTTTAAGTGTTTGAGATCCTGGCCTATCATAATATATGTGCCACACCACTTGGGGCTCGTCCCATACTCTATAGCTTTTCCAAGATTAATTATTTATGGTAGTTTGAAAGCTGGGAATACTTTATACTTTAATCAGGTTTTTAGTGTTTAAATATTCTCGTCTGTTCTCATTGCTTGTCCTTCGTTCTCTTATGTTCTTGTTGCTTCTCATTTCTTACGTTTCACTATAACAATTCAATCTCTAATAAATGTCAAGTTATCAAAAAGATTTTAATTATTCTAATAACCTTCAACCTCAATTTTCAACTTTATCAGTATATGATCCAATTAGAGAAGACAATATTAATTTTTATAGAAATAAAAACATGCCTAGTAAAACAAGGAATGAGTAAGGCTCAGCTATGTGCAACAGATGATAAAACTGTTGAGATTGTAAAACCAAAAATATCTTCATCGGACTCAAAACTTTTAGTAGAGGAATTAAATAAAACACTTCGTTAATTCCGTAATTAAATAGGAAGATGAATGAGGTTGATGATTACACTGAACAACTCATTGAGTTCACAAATAATGATCAACATGTATAAGATAAGTCTGCTAAATAGATTGATAAGTTTAAGAGTTTAGCAAATTATAAGTCTAAAGAATTTGTTGGCTTATCAAAAGTTCATGTGAGTGTTGTACTTAGAGAGTGCATGCAAATAAATTAGATGAAAAAATAGTAAGAGAAAGAGCGACGAAAGCTATAAAAATTAAGAATGAAAATGATAAAAAACAATGCGAATGTCGAAATCATTAAGCAAGTAATTTTCCCCTTTTGACTTATTACTAAGGTATTTAAATCTTTTATCTGATTATAAATTGATTTAAGAAACTCATTGTTTATTTGCATCTTATTTAAGTTGAATTTAACAATTACAATTTAGCATAATAGAAAATAAAATATTTAATTTAGGAGTAGAAAATGGAGCTTAGTGAAACTAAAATCAATCAAATTATCTTATGATGATGGGCTTAATAACTTATCTATTTCATTAGCAATGTGTTCTCCAATGATTTTCTGTATCTCTATCACTTAATAACATTTCTGGTTTAAATTATTAATTATCCGTCTCTTTTCCATACTCGAATTGCCATATTTTTTGGTCGCACTTCTCCGCCAGACATATAGAATCTTAAAGATTCCCCGCCACCATTCCTTAAATTCACTCGACCAACCGTTTCACTCCAGCCTGATTTTGGAATTGATATGCTATCCAAAGAACTTGTACCTACATGGCATTCAAAATTCGCCAATCTAGGTGAATTGTCCTGTTGTACTTGTCCAAATGGTGCGGCTTCATCACCAATGACTCTGAAGAAGACATCTGCATATGTGGAACTTACATCTTTCCATTTCATCCATGGCCATATCTTAGTTGGAGAATTCTCATTAGGTAGTTGAACATAAATGAAGCCAATCGGAAATGGATTTTTTATTGTATTTAAAAGGATTTTTTGCAACTGAGAGAGTGACCAAGTTTGCATCTTCTGGCATACAACCTTATTTTTTTTATCACAAAGCACATCAGACCATTTGCCAAATGAAGTTTCGTCAGACTGAAATTGTATACAATGGTCGGTTTTGTTTTTTGGACTTCCTTCTGCCCAGTTGGTGAAAACTAAATCTGAATCATCAGTCCATTTATAGTCACCACTAGTGTATTTTGCCCCAATCCATATGTCGTTTAGAACCTTGTGTGTTTTGAAGAATTTAGATATAAATTCTTGATCTTCCAGGGAATTAATTGATATCAAACTTGAGCTATTCTCTTGCTGGTGACAAGTTTTTTCAGCATCTTCGTAAGTTTGAAGTCCGATTTTATCTAAAATCTTTAAACACTTCTCGTCTTTATATGGTTCCCAATCACCACATGGTGAATTCACAGTTATGGTTCTATCTATAGTAAAGGAGACTTCATTAAAGAACAAATCAATTTATTTATTAACAAGCTTACCGTAGCATATAGAGAAAATGAAAAGTGTAAAAATTACACGTTTTATAAGGCTTCTCATTGTTAGAGACTATTAATTTCCAAATATTGAAAGTAACAACAAATCAACTGCGTAACAGTATTTTGCTAGCCTTTTAAAGGTTTAACTATTTTCCATCAAAGTTAATTTATTTTAAAAACAGGGAATAAACGGTTGAGAAAATAGACAGCAGGTACTCTTGATAAGAATAGGAAACGATTATTGTTTTAAAAAACAAATGCGTTTCTCAGAAATACTAAACTAACAGGTGTTGAAAATTAAGCAATAAATAAACAGAAATAATAAAGATTTTAATGAAGTTTTATACAGTTTAAATACGATGTAATGCAAAGCAACACGTAACGAAATTCCAGAATTAAGTTTTATATTTCAATAAACTCTCATTCTTAAGAATTTTTTGGCCTTTTCTAAAGTTCGGACTTTTTCAGGCAGAACCCTTCAACCCCAACCGGACCGACCCGAAAAATCCCGACATTTACAAGCCAGGCCCGAGCCGGCCTAAACCCGATGTACACCTCTAATTCATATAAGTAATTGATACACAAAAAATATGTTAACTTAAGTGAATATGTGTTTGTCATCTCTGAAAAGTTGTGAATAAGTAAGAATTCATAAAGTTATGAAATCAATACTAAACGATAAATAGATATGTTATAAACTATTTTATTTTTCAAACTATTCAAAATCAAAAAATATATGCAGACAAAGGTTTCTAAAAACATTTGGGGAGAGTTTACTGATATTTCATTAAATCTTTGAGGTTGTCATGAGAATGCAGTCAAACTTTTTGCAAATATTTTCACAAATTTTGGAAAAGATTTTCAATTTTTTATTTTTGTTTTAAAAAATATTAGAATCCAATAGAAATAGATTTTATTTTTTTAATTATCTATAAATTATCTATAAATTAAATATAAATTAAATATCAAATATTAGTTCACATCAACTTAATTGTCACAAATAACTGAAAAAATATTTTCAAAAAAAGTTCAGACCTCCAGGGATGCGAACACTCAACCTATGAGCCCAGTTTATTATCAGGTAATCTTTTTGAACACCTGACCAAATGACTTATGAAAATTTGTCTCTTTATAAACGATAACTTGAATAAACTTTACATATCATTCAACACATTAATGAAGATTCATTAGTCATTTATAAAGTGTTTTATTGAGTTCGATAAGAAAATATTTTATTTGATAAGAAAGAGATATAAAAGTATTCTAATTCTTATTCCATTTACTAAGAGATCAATTGGAATACACATATGAAAACTTCTGTACATGTGGAAAATGAAATGACTTTAGGACCACTAATTGAAATCATTGTTATAGTAAACAATGTTTAAAAAAGTCTTTTCACTGATTCCCTCTGGGTCCCTCTAGAACAATCTTCACAAGTGCCAAGATATGTATAGCAGCATTCTCCACCGATTTGATGAATACATGTAAAAATACACATTGAAAGAAGAAGTACTGATAAAAATATGGAAATAGGAGTCATCGCTTTTTATAAATAAGAGCAATAAAATTACACCTGTTAACTGCTAGTTAAAAAAATTTTCTATAATTTGAATTTAAAAACATTCGCATTTTATAGTAGAGAGAGAATGTTGATTCCAAAACAACCCTTCCTCATTTTCTTGGCAAAAACCTTAATAATGTAATGTTTTCAGGCAACTTTCGCTTGAAAATCGAGTTTTTTAATTAATTAATTAATTAATAGAACAACAGGGGAATTCGGGTGAATTGAAGGGTTGCGTTTGAAATGTTTTCCAGGCATCCATCGCTTGAAAACCTGGTTTAATTCTTGTTTAATCTTGATGTTGTTTACTTAATTAGGCTTTAAGAACGTGTTTATTTTTAATTAATAGAATTACAGAGGGATTCGCGTGAATTGAAGGGATGCGGTTGAAATGTTTTTCAGGCATCTTTCGCTTGAAAACCTGGTTTAACCTTGAAGTTGCATTTTAAATATCGAAACGGGTCGTGAGGTCCTCACTAAATTGTAAAACCAATAAATAATTTAAGTTTTAAGCAAAGTATTCATTCTACTGTTATATATAGTTTGCTTAACTTTTTGTCGATTTCTTAATGGTTCATTTGCTTTTTGTCAAATGTATTAATTTAAGTGAAAGATGTCAATCATTAGTGCGTGACTTTATTTGATTAAATTAGTGGTCAGACTAAGCAATAGTGAGCTAAAAATTGACTCATTAGTCGACTCTATGATAGATGAAGTAATGTATGTTCACTTATTCAGCGATTACACTATTACTCAACGAAGTGAAGCACACTATAACATAATGAAAGACTTAGTCATGAAAAAAGTTTTAAAATTTATTTCATCGAAAAATGTAATATTTGCTAATATTTAAATTAATTTTCTCCCCAAAAATTTTTTTATTTTCGTAAATTTGATAAAATATTAAGTTATAAGTTCTATGACTTTTGCATTAGAAATCATCAAATCCTAAAAGAATAGTTCGTTAAAATACTATTTAATGGTAATCATAATAATGGTATTACTATTGCTATTGTATTACTTAATGTAAAATCGATTGGATGTAGAGATAAGAATTTTCGATCCAGTGCAGTATATTATGCACTAAAAATGTCTCAAAGATCACATGAGTGTGTCTAAAGAAAATAATTCAGATGTTAGAGGAATAAGGACTGCCTCAAAATAAGCTAAAATAAGTGTAAAGGTTAGCGTTGCCAGATCTTTCGTGTGTAATTCCTTCATTTTTAACATATCCCTCAATTTTTTCCGGTACTTTCCGGGACAACAAATTTTCAATAGAACGTTATGGAGTTTTATTTTTAAAAATAATTAAAACACAAAAAAATCCAATATTTTATTATAGTTTAGTTTTATGTACTTATTGAAATTATTTTAAACAAATTATGAAATAATTTTTCAAGTTATTTATCCTTAAATTCAAGTTATAGAAAGTTTATTAATTCAACAAATTTTTCTGAGCAACAAATGTATTGCTATGAAAATTTTTGTTGATATTGTTACAGCTTTTCACAACTCATGTGAAGCCTTTAAAATTATCCAAAACAATTTTTCTTTTCATTTTGTCTTTAATTAGCGCTATATTTTCCTCATCAGTTGAAATTGAATTTGTTTGCCGAACACCTTCTTCCGTGTATAAATAGAAAAGAGTACAACCTAATGACCAAATATTATCGAATTTCTTGCAATCTTTACGAAGTTTTGGTGAACAATATTGAAGTATTTTATTCAAATAGAATGAATTATCTGTAGGTTATATCTTCTAACTCCAAATCGAATTCTGATAATTTTACACAAAAACCAATACGTTTAATTAGAACATAATTTGGTCGTATAGCTTTATGAAAAATAGATGGATCCAAATTGTCAATATAAGCTATAGCTTTAACCAATTGTGCTGCAATTTTATCTTTGAATCCAGAATTAAAATCTATTTCCGGAAAATCTGGCTTCTAGAAGCATATTTGAAGATTAAAGGCATCATTAAATTCATAGATTAGACTCAATGAATTCTTATGAGTATTTACGGCCATTAATAGAACAATATTAGTATAATGAATTCGATAATTTTGTTTACTTCATCTCTGAATTGGAGTAATTTAACAGAGTTTTTAGAAGAATGTCTTTTTATCGAAACTGTTGTTTCAAAGTATTTTGCCTTCAACATATTTATGTAATAATATGCATCAATTTCAAAATTAATACTATCAGTGCTCTTGAATATTTCGAATGTTTTATGATCTATATTTGCAATAATATTAGTTGATCTGTAATAAGAATGTAATTTCTTTATTAGTTTACAATCCATAAAGATATTAAGGAAATATAATTATGTAGATTACCATTTGTATGTTTCCTTTGAATGAGAACTAGATGAACAACTTAATACTTTAATATCTGTATATTTTTCCGAAATGGTTTCTGTCTCTTTAGACTGAGAAATCAAAATAAATTTTAATTGAGATCTGTATCTACCAGAATCTTCAATCCATTTTTCGAAGTTACAAATACAACCATTTTTATCGTTAAAGTTCAAAATAGGATTTTCATCTTGATCTTGTAAATGAAAATCAAACAAATTTCCTGATACATCTACAGGAAAATATATTTGAATTGCTCTTTCAATTATTGCTTCAACAGTAACTTTCTTGATAAGTTTCTTTCTGAATTGTTTCACTCATTACTAATGTATTGAAAAAATCTTTCAACACTATTTAGGTTAACTTGATTAGATTATTCATAATTTTTGTTATGGGAAAGTTTTCCAGGTGATAGCTATCAAGATTGATATCTTGTAAATATTTAGTAACTAGACGGGCATTTTCTTCATTTGAAATCCAATTATAAAAATTTTTGAAATATTCGAAATCATTAACTTTAATTTGGTGATGCTTGAACCATTTCATTTCATTTCCAATTATTTCATTTTAAATTTTTGTTTATTCATATCGAAAAAGCATATTGAATTTTATAAAAAGCAAAATACATAGGAAAATAATTAAAGCTATATAATTATTGAAATTGCAATCCAATATTATTATCAATATAATATCTTGAAAGAGCTTATAAAAAGCTTTCATTTGAAGATTTTTGGTCTTAGAATAACAATGTTTCGGTTAATCAAAAATTCTAGTTTTTGAAGTTTGAGGTGCTGTCGCTTCGAAGTTAAGAGTTTCCTAGCCAAACAAAAATACACGTATTCATTAATTTTTTGGGTATTTTCAACATATTTTATCAGAATTTAAAAATTCTCATCCAGTTTTTTGAGCAAATTATCTGTATCCATTGATAAACCGTTCCGCAGCCGATCAAATCTCTCAAATCAAAAGTTCCGTCCCAGCCAATGATTTACTCAAAAAAATTTTCATTAAAATTCATAAATGTTTATGGTAACTTCAAAGTCTAATTTCTCGAAAATTAGATCCGTCCCCAAAAAATTCTTTCATATTTGTACTCCTCGACTCAAACTATATC
>JAQFZT010001583.1:0-14514 GCA_034696325.1 Camisiidae sp.
TTTAAAATATAAATTCAGTTAAATTATTAATATTTTGCACAAAATTCAGTTCAATTATAAATACTTTGCATGAAATTCAAAGGAATGCAATGGAAAGGGAAAACTAAGATAAGAGAATGTGAGTTTAAGTTTAAAGATTACCCCAAATTGTGTTCTCTCATATGAACACCTGTTCAACCTTTACATTTAAGCTTAATTTTTTTCGAGTGCATGAGTTTAAATCTCAGACAGCTCTAAGAAATTCTTAATATTTGTAATTAAATTATTTGATTCTTGAGTATGTTTTTTATTTGAACGTTAATTATGTGGTAGCGTTTTAGCGAAAATAAACTCATATATAAACAAACAATTATGACCCTATCAATTATGACCCTTTATCACACTAAGGGCTACGGTGTCATGAACCCAAAATTGACAAAAATGAGATTCACTTAGATTTCTAATACAAATTTTCTAAGATTTTTGTAGAAAAGTTAAAGCTCAACCTAACAAAGTATATAATAAATAATAATGTAGATAAGGTTAGGTTGGGTTAGCTTTCTATATCTATTAGTTATTTAAAAAATTTTGAACCAGTGGTTCGAAGTTTCATGAAATGCACAAAATTAAAGATCTGTTTTTTAATGATAAGATTTCACATAAACTAATAGTTGACATTTGGGTTTTCACTTAAATCTTAACATTTGATAAGTCAAACACTTAATCATTCGTATTTTTTATTTGTTGCAGGAATTGAATGGAAAATCACATAATGAAGTGAGCCGTAGACTTAGAGCATTAGAGCTTTTTGCACTATGTCTACGGCTCACCTCATTTACCCATTCAATTATAGGATAATTTCTTTTAAAAATATTTAATGCAATTAAATTATAAAGTAATTGAGATGCAAAAAATCCCTTTCTCGACAAAGTTGAGTTGTTAAAATTGAGTGGAGGTGGAGTGGAGGTGGAGTGGAGGTGGAGTGGAGGTGGAGTGGAGGTGGAGTGGAGGTGGAGGAAGTATTTTTACAAATTTGGTACACTAGGACAAAGTGTGCCATTCATTGGCTTTTTAAGAGTGGACGAAGATTTGCAAACAAGTGTTTTAATGTATACTTCGCATTACAATATGAACACAACTTATATTTGATTAACCGAATTTATGAGGCAGAAGAACAACTCAACCTCTGACCTCAACTACAATGTGGTATTTTATTTTCAACTAATTTGATGAAATAATGGAATTTTTAAAATAAACTTAAAGTTTACTGTTTAGGATTATTTTGCAATAAAACTCGTGGCAGCTCAATCATAAAAACCAACTCATGCTAACAAGTTGTAGAATTTTATTTTTAGTAAAACTATAATTTCATTCATACCCATCAAAAATGAATTGAAAAGTTGAACGAAAAAATGCAAAATTTGCGATAATTTTGGCTAAAATGCAAAAAGTGACTTATATTTCAGATTAAAAATTCTCATGATATAGTACTCATTGATAACTCATTATCTCTGCGGCTCCTGTCCCGAAACAAGAAAACTCAACATTTAAGACCCATTTATCCTGAGCTAAATCTCTTTTATAGACTCATTAGTGATCGAGAAAAGTTGCAAAACTCAAAAGTGTTATATCTTAGAGTCAAAATCCAGTTATGACTTCGTGTTCAGCTCTAATAAATTGTTTCATTTCACTACAACTTTCATCAGTTTATTAGAACTGAACTCAACATTAAGTCATAACTGAAGTTTGACTCTAAGGTCATGTCTATGGAGGTTATGAAACTTGAATACAAAAACTTTTGAGTGCATTTCTATGAAGCACATGAAAACATAGGGAAGGAATCTCTCTAAGCTTTTCTCTATAATATAAGTCAATAATTCATTCATTTTAAAGATTGAGTTTATTCATCAAAAAAAATATAAAAATTGATGTGTGAAATGGATTATCTTTATGTTGATATTAAATACTACTTGTAATTTTAAGATATAAAAATTATGAATTAGTTTAAGATGTTTGACACTGTTGAACATCTTATATTTATGAGATTAGTTATTATTACTATTAGTGATACACAAACCAATCAAACAAATAACAAAGCGAAGAATCACTGCAAACCCCCATTCGATACCGGCGTCATATGGAATCGAGACGAGACGAGATCGAGACGAGAATGGAACTCATTCTTTAAAATTGAAGTTTTCTCCCATTAAAACGGAGAAGGGATTAAAAGCATTTATTTTGATTGAATAAATGTTTGAATAACTGTTGTTAAATAAGTATCGATATAGTAATAAATTTGCAAAACTCAATCTTGAGTAAGAGAATTGTTGCACAAAAATGAGTGTAAAATATATAGAGGTGATTATGAGTGAAACTATTAATTAGCTGAAAAGCTATTAGCTATAGAAAAGTGTTATTCAATCTCTATAATAAATATTTGTGAGGATCAGTTTTGTATCGGTGGCATCAGAGCTCTTGTGTTTTTCAATGAAATACACTATATATAACATTGACACTGGCAGACACTGGCAGCATAAGCAATATTACTCTTATCGTAAAAGCCATGCTCGAGGCCGACCTCTTATCGAATGGTTACAGGACCGTCACTTTAGCTTCTGTTATGTGTCGATTAATAGCAACACAGCGGCATATCTTTCACTTTCTGCATTTCCAGCTTAACGAAAAGTTTGCATCGTTACAAAATAAGTGTTGGCACTACTAGTTGGCAGGTAATAAAGTTTATTCTGGATCAAAGAATAGTTCAAAGATACTTCAAATTTCGAAAAGGCTGAGCTAGCAATGCATGAATTAGAATAGTTCACAATAATATCAAATCTATTTAACCTGTCGACTCAATCTGACTCATTTAACATGAATTAAGCTGTCCTTCATCTTAAAATAAGCTTTAATTTTCATTTCTCTCAAAGAATATTCAATTTCTTCATAACTGTTTTGTGGATAATTGTTTTGTACTTTAGCCTCAATTGTGATTTTTGTATTAAAAGTAATTCAAGCATTCAATTAAGTTTGACGTCTATTATAATTTACAGAACAATTCTAAGGATAAAGTCATCATTAATGAATAGCAAGCAATTTATTATTAATTTCTATAAGTCTTTTCATCGATAGAACGCCTTTTATTTTGTAGATTTCTTGAAGCCTATAATGAATTTACTGGTCACGAGTTTAAGGCTTTTTGTGAATTGTTCTTAAATAAACCGGCTTTTCATTAGTTTACTTCACTATCAAATTCTAACATATTATAGTATGCAATAAGTTTGATATGTGTTCCAAAAAATGTGTTCAAGTTTCCCAACAAATATAGAGATAATAATTGTTTGACGTGATGTTTCCAATATTGTGTCTTTATTTTCTTTATTTAATGTTATCTTAACAATAATGTGTTGTAATGTTGATTCCCACCAACTTTAAAGAAAGCAATTATTTTGACCGATAACTATAGAACTTGAAGTATATGTGACAAAAGACTGTCCAAAGAGTAAAGCAATTGCGTGATCACATTGGGCGGAATTAATTTCGATTTTTGCACCCATTCATTCATGCACTACATCTGTCTCTATCTCCAAATGTTCACAACTCAAATAAATCCTCATTTTATACCCAGAATATGCACTTCTTATCCTGCATTACAGTTATAAATAAGCTTTATATGGATTCGAATCTTAGTTTGCATTTTACAAAACCATCAAATTTTTTTTGCAAATCCTTAAATTTGAATCATTTGTAACATTACAAATAACTGTTGGGAATGTTTTGCTCACATATACCGATAGTTTGCTTTCTTATTCTCATTGCATGAAATTTTTTGTTAATTTCGATCAATTTGCGAATGAAGGAAATCTAGATCAAGCATTATTCATGATAATGAAATCTTGTATCACTCAATGTTCACCACAGGTTTCTAAACGAACCTCAAATTTATTAGTTGAATGTATAAACTCTATTCAACTTTGTGCTACAGTCTAACCCCGTTATAGTGAATCCCCGCTTATAGTGAATCCCCACTTATAGTGAACGACTGTTTCAGAACAGATTATGAAATACAATAGAAATTGAGAATGTTTACAGTGGATCCCGATTATAGTGAACGGTTTCGGCCGCACCGACCCATTCACTATAAGCGGGATGGACTGTAGTATTATGTGAGTAGTGTTTACTACTGTTAGAGTAGAACTACAGTAGTTCTAGTACTAGTATAAGGTGAGAATAGCTGCTAATCTGCATTATAAACTTATTTCATGTATGAAAGAACATTTATCTACAAATGAATTCAAATATAGTGCACAATTCTAATGAAAGTTTGTATGTGTAAAGAAGCACATGTGTAATGGCATTATGGCATTACAGTATATGGGAATTTATTGATGATTGTCATGTGCAACAACGCTCTTAGGTTTCAAAATAATATCCTTTTGATGCTCTTTATTGAGTTAGGACTGAGTTTAGGATGTTCTGGGCTTGAGCTTGATTAGGGGAATCGTGTCAGCTGACGCTTCTTCAGGTATAGCCCAACTTTTTTAAGCTTTCCTCACATAAGAAAGCATTCGATAGACTATTTCTTACATTATATACGAACAAATGATATAATTTTTATTGATTACTAGAAAATCTCCTGTTTATGGACAGATGAAGAAGTGTTTCTTGTTTTAATTACATATTGCACTATCATTGACAAAGAAACAAAACTATTTTTAGTGCATTTATTGATCTCTAATTTCTGTGAGGAAATAAAATTGATCACAAAATTCAGCAAAACAAGCGTTACCTAAGTTACCAATTTAATAATTCAACATTTTTTAAATAATATATTTATTTTTAATTCCAAAATTCAGTTCTTATACATTATACCTCTATTACAACTTCAACGACTGAGCAATAAATGCATGAAATATGTTCTCTATTCAAATACTACTTAAGATCACATTTTATCTCTTTTCAGGCAGAGTAGTGTTGTTTTGCTTTGAAATGATTTCGCGAAATCGAAAGAATATCAAATGAGAAAGTTTACAAAAAGACAGATAAATTAAAGTTCAAATGTCAAATTGAAAGTCATTCGAAAAAGGCAATAAAAAATAGGCAAAACTGTAATATTAGTTCATATATATTTTATAAGTCAAGTTACATTTAAGTTACAAATTAAATCAACAATTCATTTTAGTTAATGATTTTTAACCTCTTTATACTTAATGAAAAGTTTTAATTATAAAAAATTAGACATAAACTAAAATAATTGAATAGATCTTATAATCCAAGCGCTTTCGATTTGATGTGAGTGTGTTTTGATAAAACAATTTATTTTTAAGGTTTTAAATGACAAATATTTACTATAAAGCATTGAGTATAGGTTACAACACAACAAAACTTTATTAGATTAATGACTAAACATTGCATTTAATATAAGAATTATTTTTCATATTATGATTGTCATCATCGAAAGCGGAATTCAAATACAATCAAAATCGAAACCTGAATCAATACTAATTTTCAGTAATATTTTAATACAATTGGTTTGAACAATAATTCTTAACTTATTGTTATTAAAAATGAAGTTTATTAACAATTTTGAGAATTTATTTTCAGAAAGCAATGAGATTTGTTTAGTTATTTTGAATTTAGGAAAAATAAGATTAATGTTTGAACAGAGATGTAAATTAAGTGATTTTTTTACTTTTGAGACATTCTTTAATATGATTTGTAGCCACTGAAGCTTATCAAAGCCTACTTGAGGTCAATTTCTTGAATTAAGCTTCTCAGTGGAGCAGAAATTTTTAAAGAAGTTCATAACTCAGTGAAAACTAGAAAAATTCAGAAAACTTGTTTCAAAGTTATCTTTCAGAAGTTTTGTGATTGAATTTTAAATTAATGAACTCACTTATGAAGAATAAAATCTTCTGAAAGAATTTTTTTCTTATTTTCAAATTATTGTTTGAAGTTTCAGTTTTATACAGCCTAAAAACGCCTAATTACTATTGATTGGATTGTAATTATTTAGCTCTTCCTATAATATTCAAATCAAAGCCTCAAAACTCATAAAATTTACTAAAGTCTCTAAAATTAAAGAATAGATTTCGATCTTTTTTTCAATTGAATTATTACTCCGAAATATTGAGATAAATTTGAGCCGAAATGCAATGTGTTGTTCGTAATAGAAATTTCGATAATTTTATTAAATGCGTTCAATGAACAGAAGTCCAATTTAGCGAAATCAGCGAATTATCCGGAATCGAGGCTCACTTTTATACTGAAATTATGCAGCAATAAAGGCTTGCTTTTAGTTTAGTTTTGAACTGCAATATATCAAAGAAACTTGTGATGCAATTAAATTTGGTGCGTTTGCCGTTTACAGCAAATGCTTGCATGAATAGAAATAGAAATCGCTCATCTGTATTGCTTTTCTTGGTCACAGTTGCACTTGTTCAGAATGGCCAACTTGGCATCATTGAGATTGTATTAGACGAAAAAATAAGGCTCCATGTGGTACATATGCCACTAATATCGCCCTTTGAAAGCAGAGTAAACCCGAGCAGCTGTTTCCTTCTAATAGCAACGCCTAACAAGACGAAAAAGTAAGAGAAGCAAAAATGTGGCACATCTGCGACCAAACCATTGACTATAGAACAAGTGCATGCAAGTGATGAGGTTTTCGCGATTCGCTACATTCCAGATATCGCTTCGTTCCTTAAATGCGAGCAAATAAATAGATCACAATTTTTCACAATTCAGTTCTTAGGGATTAACAAAAAGATTTATTTACTTCATTCTCATGCAAGTTTTATTCGTATTTCAATAGGTTTTTCAGGATCCTATCAAAAAATATACCACAATTAGTCGCAATCAATTTTCAATTAGTGACAATGTTCTAGTTCTTCAGGAAAAACAGTTCAAATAACTCTCTGTTTTCTTTGCATTCTATCAAATTATTTTGAGAAAACTCTATTTTAACAAACTTTGTAAATATTTCGATGAATTGATTCGGTTAGTAATGTGTTGCATGTGATTATAGGGGATAAACAAAAAGTGAATTTAGCCATCATTTCAATTTAGTCCCTTATATGAAATATTTTATAAACCCATATATCAATATAAACCCGTATTTAATCAATTTAAAAGTTTAGATCACTTTTTCAAATGAATGAACCAAATGTATTATGCTTACAATGCAAACAGTTATTTCACATTTTAAATTACTAGTAAAACATTTTGAATGAAGACCTTACACTCTCTACACTCTGTCTCACGAATACTGCTTCCAACTAACTTATAACCATTAAAAAAACATTTAAACAATTTTATACACTCACCCTATTTGATTGACAATTATAGCTCAGTAATTGAAAAGTTATTTTTGAAAAAGAAAGTGTTATATAACAACTTAATTACCATTTGAGCATAATTGAGCAGCAATTAGTTTTACTTTGTTTAATAAGGTTACTAATTAGTAAATTACATTAATAGTTCAAATAAATCAAATTTTGTTTGTAAAGTATGCCAATCAACGTGTAATTTGAAAGTAATACTGCAGTTACTCAATACAGCTGAAAAATTGGCTCAACTTTTCAAATGTTGTCAGCTCAGTATTCTTGCCTATGAAGAGGAATAGAGAAAATTCCAAACTTTTGCTCAATTAATCTGACTGAAGTGCTTATTGCAGTTTACTCTACATTATATTGTGAGAGTCTCACAATGTTTTAGTTAAAGTTTGATAATTCAGATAAAGCTATAGCTCGCGATCACAAAAACCTTATAAACTATTATTAGAGAACGTGATGGACAACAATAAAGAAGACTAAAACAAATCGAGAATGAAATGTGATATTTTTGTTGAGCTTAATACAATTATTGCTAATAATGTTTACACAAAGTTTTTTCATGGAAATTATAACTATTTGAAAGCAGTTTTTTCGATTAACTAATTTTTAGATCAAATTTAAAGCTGAATCTCTTCTTGCACTAAAATATAGTTTTCAATTGTAATTATTTTGAAAACGTTTGACGTAAACCGAATTTTCTTATTTTCAAGTTCTCCAGAATCGGTCTGTTTTATATCATTGACTTAAATGCAAGTATTCTGCTCTTCATTACACTAATTCTCTTTCTTCTGAAATACATGAAGTCACGGCAACACTTTATTTGTGATATATCACTAAGAATTATTGGCTCAATGCTATCTGCATTCTATCACTAATATTCAAATTAGCGATAAGTTATATTACTTAATACAAAAAAGTATCGAGAATTCACTTGAGCTAAAAACTATTCAATTCCATTTTTCCTTCAAAACTATCGATATTTTTATTGGGAGCAAAAAATATGAGAACAAAATTGTGATTAATGAGGAATTAATGCTGAATTTTTTATAGAAAATAAAAAATATGCCCTTTAATTGAATTTTGGAAAACTAAATCAACTTAAGGCATGTTTTGCTGGAGAGTCACATTTCGGGATATGAACTGTTTAGTATTGATGTGAATGAACTGCCTAAGGATTTGATAAAAATCATCTGCTTTGAACCCTTTGGACAATTGTCAAAGGTTTTTAAACCCGAACTAAGTTATAATAATTGCTTCTTTATAATTATTTAGTGTCCGTAAAACAGATTTCCCACTTTATCATTACTTGTTTTCAATCTGAGCAGATGTATTAATACGTGTTTCGCATTAAGTTCAGGCAAATATTTCATTATTCAAGTCAACTTTTAAACTAATGGATAGAACAGAATCTTTTTTTGCATTTATAATAACGTTTTTCTGACAATATCTACCTTTTGTAAAGTTAAGTTTATTCTCATTTTACTTTATAAATCTGTAATAGTTTCCATTTCAAAAGATAGTTCTTGTATTAATACATCAATAATAAACTTAAATATTCAGGTCATATGCTATTTAACTTAATTAATTGTACAAAAGTTTTAGATTTTTTACATAAATTTATTCCAAAACTTTTACAACAGATACAACCCGAGGGCTGGCTTACAAAATATCTTAAAATTAATTTAATATTTTATCCATTTATAAGCATTATTAATGAATAATTTTGAGACTTTAAGGCTTGTGAAATTGAAAAGTTTGTAAATTTACACTATTTTGTAATAGAGATGAATACCATGTGGTGATTATCTATTTGAGTCATACAAAAAATGTAATTAACCGAACCCTTCAGTATCAGAGATTTTGTTGTGCCTGATATTATGCCTGTTTTGCTTGTCTAATAACTTATCTGTAACTTCTTATGCATACTGTAGATGAATGAATAACATGAAAAACTTGGTCGTGTCTTACATCTACATTTTACATGTGCACCTTCTCAAACCCGCACCCGCCTGCTGAGTACCCGCCAAAATCCCGCAAATAACAGCATTTCAATATCTTCATTAAACCTATATTCACAAATTACAAAATTCTTTCAAATTAGTCATCATTTTAAACAATCTCAAAATTGCTCTTTAAAATACCCCTAATTTTATATCTCTTTCTTATCAAATAAAACATTTTCTCATCCAAAGCAATAAAAGACTTAATCAAAGACTAATGAATTTTCACTTATAAATCGACTAAAAAATAATCTCAATATTGTTTGATTAAAGTGAAAGTCAAATTCATTATAAAAGAGAGGTTATCAGTACTAATTGACGAATGTCTTCAACTATTCTTAACACTTAACAATATCAGAAAGACATAAAAATTTTCTAATTTATCATCTCATTTGCTAATAGAACAATTGGAAACTTAATATAAAGTTTTCTATACTTTTAAAGTGCTTCTCAATGCCAACTCATGAAAACCCTACTGAATAATTATTTCTTACTTTTTTCGTGATCACAACGTAAAAACTTTCACAAATTAAAGATGATTTTTTGATTGTTCACTAGTTTTCGGTGGCTATTCTGCACACCTTTTTCAAACAAATTTTGAGTCGAAATGACTACTATTGTATGCTTATTGTTGGGATTTTCAAATCAAGTTTAATCTAATTAGCAGTTCTATAAAACTTTTTGCATTTATCTAAAATTTGCTATTTTTAATAGAATTTTAGGAAAAAATTGATGACAAAAGCTGTACGAATGAAACCTACTGAATAACTTTTATGATGGTATTGCTCTGAAAAATCATTACATCCGCTAAATCATACGGGCATGAGATGCACATGTATAATCTACATAATATGTCTTAAATTCTGAGAAATTTCGAATCCTTTTTGTTTTTTGGCTCATCCTATTTCATGCTATATTTAGTTTATTGGAGACAAATTCTAGTAAGCCATGTATGACAAACTCGAATGTATCTTATATTTTATGATCTCTAATGTAAAAGCTTTATTTATCCCTTAATTAGTTGCCAATAATGCTATTCAAGTATCTATAATGCAGTAATAACTTTATAATATTCATGCAAATTGAATCAATCGGTGTTTAGGCTGATTCATAATATGATGTTTTAACAAATTTTGAAGTTTTGAGAAAAATTCTTTAGTTATTCAAGCATTGTGTATAGTCTAGACTCTATTTTTATGAACTCAACAGATGTAAGACATCACTTCCCCTCAAGTTTAGGCTTAGGTGTTGTATTGGTCTATGACTTCTGCACATTACACATTTTGCTACCTCATACTGGCCTCTCTCTCTCTCTCTCTCTCGCCTCATAGATATAGTCGTTTATAATACTATAATATTAACGAATATCAGAGCTCGCCTTCATTTATACTATTGTCAACACTGAACATTAGTTAAGAAATGAAATGAATTTTTTTCGAAATTATAAGATATCTTTTTATCCATTGATAATCACTATAGTCTTCAAAGTTTAGCCAGAAATAACTCGTTTATATTTGAATTATGCTTTAAATTTATGAAATTTGTATTTTTTTCTTTTAAATACTATATAAAAGATCTGGAAATATGCATATTTGTGTCTAATTAATGCACAACAGATGTTATCTAAAAGGGTTAGGAGTAATGTGCACAATAAGATTCAAATATTTTCTCTTCTCATGACTTTAGGAAAGCCATTCACTTTTGCAAAGTTTGCTATTCTTGAGAAGTAATGCATACGTTTTTGCGCAACAAACTATCTCTAACAAGCTGTGCATATAAATTAAAATGCAATTCTACTTAATATTCTGATGCAAACATTATTGATTTTATGGATACATTAGTTTCGAACTGTCAGATAATAGATTGCTTTAAGAAAGAAATATGAAAGACTCACACATCTAATAGAACTTTATCTAGTATTTGTTTATTTGTGATCGATATGATTGATATGATTTTCTGTTGATTTTTAATAGTATGAATGAGATTGCCTTCAAATTATTATCAAACTTTAAGCTAAACAAATTGATTGCAATAGTTATATATTAACATTGAAGTCACGATTTCATGTGAAACTTTGTTACAAATATTTCAATAAATAGAATGAAAAGATATATTAAAAATCTGAAAACAGAATGTCTTGAATTGTATTAATTTCAACGATCACTTCTATGAAACTTATTTGAGCAGAACCTGAATATTTTGCAAATCCTTAGACTATTTCTATGACAAACAAAAGTTTTCCTATGAAAAGAAGAAAGTTTACCGTAATTTTTTTGAATCGTCATAGAAGTACAGCTATGCTATTGATAAACATAAAATCAATTGATTATAAGTTATAGTAAATAAAACTGTCAATAAGGTCTATAAACCCATGAATCGGGTGCCAATGAACGTTCCCGACGTATTCATGAGTCCGATTGAATAGGAATAGTGGGAAAATCCGAAATCGAAAGTACGTTAAAAAAGTTTGAGTCCAGCGGAGCTAAATATGTTATAATACAGCTGCTTCGCAGGTGTGCCGCTAAACAGACGCTATTTTGTAATCATACATATGTGTTGAGTGAACGAACGAACTGAACAAACTATACATCTGGATACAAGTTTCGACCAGTCATCACACATACAGACACACACACTCTCTCTCCCTCTCTCATACACGCGCTCTCTCTCCCTTCTCTCATACACGCTCTCTCTCTCTCTCTCTCTCTCTCTCTCTCTCTCTCTCTCACACACACACACACACACACACACACACACGTCGAGTGAGAGGTTTATGTACCGAATACAGTAGTATTATATATAATAGAATGAGATACGTATATACGTATGCAATGTAACATTGCTGGAGGGCTTCAGAATTATTTGACATTTAGCCCAAGCGATGCTTATTTTCGTAATTATTTCTGGTCCAGTCTTTGCTTTAAGTAAAGCAAATGTTTATACTACATATTAGCTGTTGGAGTGGTTCGTGTCTTTTCCTTAAATTAAACATGTGGATTTGCTACAGGAACAGATGCTGATATTAACCAGACATGCCCTGACATTTCTTAATGTGTTATAAATTATTCTCAACATTCTAAGTGTAATCCTTATTCTTATTCTTTACTTTTGTGCGATTTATTCCAAATCCTCTCTAGAGAATCACTTTTATACTCAACTCAAAACATTGAATTTTGATTGTTTTGGTTTTTTGAATGAAAAGATATAAACTTTAGACATAAATTTGTTGATAAAATTTGATTGAAAAATGATGCACTCTTTGCCACTAGTTATGGCTCATAAGATTTGCTATAATTTCACACCTAATCGAGAATCAAACCTAAGCAATGGAGATGAACCAAAAGGTATTTATCTATTTATTTTATACTTTCTTTTTTGACCGCTTGTTTTCGTTTGTTCTTAAACGGCATAATTTCTTCATGAACTGTGTCCTGAAGTTGATAACCTTTCAAAAAGATTGATCGCAAACTTTAGCTGATGTGGGAAACAGTGATTCTAATAGAGCTTTCGGTAAGCTATGAGGGCAGACAAAGTTAGCTTAATGTAAAATTATGTTTAGACTCATCTTAAGCTTGTATTCTACTATTGTTTTTATTAATACTTTCACTACAGAGTTTTATTTTTTATTTTTTATTTTTAATAAATATTTTTGTCAACTGATAATTAGTGAATGAATGGCTAGAGAAAGGACTGAATGCAATTTAATGTCTCGAAAACTATAAAAATTACAACTTTAATTGTATTTTTGATGTACTTTTTATTAATGACTAGAAGTATATACCACTTAATAGCCCTTTGTTTTGTTTGATTCACAGCAATATTATAAAAAGTTATATCAATGAAAGTGAAGCGATACACAGGATATATTAGTTTTTCAATTAAATCAATGCTGAACTACAATTAAATGTATTTTCTAACAAATTTCTCATAAAGTGTTTATTAATTAGTTAATGATGGTCTTCATCAAACAAATTCAGTAGACTTACAATACTTGTAATAACTACTGAAATAATGTCTATTTTAAAGAATCAGTCGTTTATTTAGAATCATTGATCGAAACATTTTGAATCAGGAAAAGTGAAATCCAAAATATAATTTAATGTGAGAATTTGTTTCAAGTTTTTTTCACTGATATGAATGGCGTCAAAGTTATCTATATTTATATAAAAGTTATAAGTTTGAGATAATTTTACATCATTTACTAATATATAAAATTATAATTCTAATTATGGGTAAACTTTATGAATATAAACAAGAAAATTCATCATTAATTCAACATGATATTTGAGTAGAATAAAAATAATTGATTGCTAAAAAAGATTATTAATGAATATAATCTAATTGAATTTTATATTTAAAACTTGTAGTTTAGATAATCAATTAAGAAGTATTGTACAGCAGCGGTTTCCCATGAAAATTCTGAGTCTTAAAAAACATTGGGAACCTCTACTGTACTGTAGTTGCATTACAGTAATCAAGTTCTAGATCAATACCTTTCAAAAAACTTCTCTCTAAGGCTTGGGTCAAATATCTCATCAATACAAGTATTAATTACAATTTAAATAGAGCTCAAGCTTCACTTTTTTCAAAATTTCATTTTCAATCATTTTCTCTATTACCGAAAAAATTTGACTAAAAGTATTTTTTAAATTTTCTAAATCAGAAGTTTACTCGAAATTAATTTTTAAAACTTAAATCATCAAAATTTTTACTCATATTAAATAAACTTTTCAATCGCTTAAAAATTTGCGTAAATTAAATAAATAAAAATAAAGCAAATTAAACGTTTTTAGACAATGACATCATAACATCTTTACTTTATTTTTATTTAATTTAATTGACTCCAACTTTTTAAGCGATTGAAAAGTTTGCTTAATATGCGTAATTAGAAAAAAACATGAGTTGCATGTATTGCATACTTCTGTTACACACTATATGTAACTTAAACTAAATTTGTATAAATGAGTGACAATGAGAAAGCTTTTGGAATTTCTTCAATACATCTGATCTGATTTTTTAATCATTAAAATGAACCTTTCTCAATATCTGACTGAGTTTTGATTCAACATTCCAAAAATCATTCCAAACACAATTTAATTCAATGTACAATTTTTCAATTTATATACAAGTTATCGATTATAAGTTATATATAAGACATATAATTGATAACTTAAATAACTTGTTTTACTTATAATTTATAACTT
>JAQFZT010001584.1:0-14513 GCA_034696325.1 Camisiidae sp.
CTTCAAACTTTAAAGTCGATTTTCTCGTAAACATACTTTTTTGATTTAGAACCTTGTAGTACTCAAGTGACGATATGACTAAAAGTTTGATACTTGTATTTGAATACAACTTCACTTAACTATTATATGATTGACAATCAGTTCGTTTGAAGAAATTGTTTGCAAAACTTATTCTAATGAATTAAAACTTGAAATACAATTATAAACTGAATTATTAAACTTTTGACTTATATTTGAATGAGGTATAAGTATACTTAACGCCACCTCCGAATTCATTGAAACTATATTTACTTACATATGGTCTATATGTGTATTTTCGACCGCTGATGAAGAATATGGAAGAATTTTTGTGCGGAACCGAACAGTTCCAAAGATATGGCCAAATGAAGACATCAAAATCCTATAGTCATTTGCTTATTATAAACACACTCATTATGAATGAGCAAACATTTACACTAAAAGTATAATTTTCAAGTTATTATAAGTGATTTATACAGGATTTGATTCTATGCCTCAAATCATTGGATAAAACTAACAGAAATTTTATTCTTGTGAATGACTTTATAATTTTTAAAATCAATAAATTATTGGAAATGCTGAAGAACTTGTACTTTTATTTTTAAGAACTATTTTCTGATAAGTTATTGAAAAATATTAACAAGTCATTAAACAAGTTTAGAAACAGTTATAAAATTTGAAATATTTTAATTAATTTTCTCCAAAATATCTATATAATAAATAATTACACTTATACTATAACTTATTAACTAAATTACTTTATTTTCATGACATAAAAGATAAAATGATAATAAATAAGTTAATAAAGTTTCTATATTCTTATGAATAGTTTCTAACTTATAGAAGTTCTTGTACAGTAACATTCATATAAGCATGTCATGAAAAACAGTTTGAATATAAGAGATAATCATTTTATTTGCTTTGAATCGACCACAAAAACAGAAAAATGGAGTTTGGAATGACAAACTTTTAATCTGATATGAATTTGACCTTATATTGACCTTATATTGATTGCATGCTTATATGAATGGTACTGTACTTACCTGTAACCAAATTAGCACTTCATAGAGGTTTCAGTTTTGCCTCAAAATTCATAGTTTGTACGAAATTTAAGTTGTTTGGTTGACTTGGATTTGAACATTTCAATTTTTGGTTCATTTGAGAACTAGTTCAACATTATTTGGAATACAAGAAACAATAGGAAAAACATATACATTAAACAAAAATATTTTTCGATTATATAAATCAATGAAAGTTTTTCATATTCCTCAGGAAATTGTTATAATATCCTGCTGTCAGACATAATGAGATTTAACTGAATTTATTTGTTAGAAATAAGTTATAAATTACAATTGAATAGTAATAAATCTGAAATTAAAACAATAGTTATTACAGTTGATTCGCATCAATTACTAACAGTTTTTAAGTGACTCAACTAAACGATCGATTGTACTATTTTTTAATTCAATTGAAACTACAAGTCTATAATTTAAATTATTTCTTACTTAAAATTGTAATATTATTTTCATAAAGTGTAATTTCAATTATTTTTATCAAGATTAATAACTGACTTATTCTCCATTTAGTTTTCAAGTTAGTTGTGATTTATTTAGCAATTACTCGAAAGTTTTTCGATTCAGTCCGAAGACGTTCCTAAGAGAAAAAATATCCAAATAAATTAATTGTTGAAAATTGATTTGTAAATACAAATTACTGTTGAAAGATTTTCTCACATTGAAAAAGAGCGTTTCAAACGCATAGGCTTAAAGATATAATGGGCTTTTACATAGGCTTAAAGATATAAAATACTAATCTTTGCTATCTCTAAACACCTGTTCAATCGATCCCTGATATCGTTCATTGATATGTCCGAAAGGAATTCAAAATATGGGCGCAGAATTAACTTTTATTAGAACTTTTAACTTTTTATTACTCCTATATTTCATAATTTCATAGTTTTCATTTCGAAGAGTTTCAGTGTATTTCAAGTATGAAATGAGTTGAGTCATGAACACCGAAGTCAGATATGACGAGTGGGTTTTTACATAGTCAGGAACGCCGAATAAAGACAAAAATCTGTTTTCAGCTAATTTTTCTATCATTGAATTCCTATTGAAGCGATCCCTGAAATAATATATCCCAAAGAAATGTCAATAAATTCAAGATAAGGTCAATTTAAAGATAAGCTTGAATTGAAACGAATGACCGTTGCATTAATCTCATTAAATTGAAGTTTTGGTTTAAATTTGTATTCATAAATAATTTGAATTTATGTTTTAATTGATTTGTTTGATTAACTAAAACATTACTGTTGAAACTGAGAATTAAATTTAAAAAATTAAGAAGAATGAAAGAAAAATGGGATCTGAAAGAAGTTTCCATATAAATAGGGTCTTAAAAATTTATTTTTCTAGTTCCGAGTCTCTTGTCTCAGGGATATAGTCTTATAATTAATAATTCATCGAAACAAAACAATATTCAAATTTTAGCCCCTCTGACCCTTAGTTGGAAAATCCTATTATCGGCCTATTTTAACGCGAGAGTCATTTTCAACTATACGGGTGAAGTTCAATAATAATCTTAAATTGATTTAAACTATTAGAACATGATTAAAGTAGAAATTAAACTTCAAATAATTTCAGTTGTTTTGAGCAAAATTTTTCGCTATACAAATACCATGATTTGTTTTTAATAAATTTTTAATAAAGATTATTAAATTTATTGAGAAAGTTATAGGCATATGAAGCAAAAGCTTGATCATATGAATAGCTGCTTCATATGTCAACCAACGAAGTAAAAGCAATTCTATTTTTACAGTTATATAATGAAAAGAGTTAGTGTCAAGAAAGCAAATTACACATTGAGTAATATTTTTTCAATCAATTTCAATCAATCCACGTTTTCGGACTTTAATGCAGTCATTTTTAAACAAGATCTTTAAATGCAGGACTTTAAACAAGTTCATTAATATGATGAATCATTATTATTATTATTTTGCCAACTTTTCCAAACTTCACTATTGCATAAAACTATGAACTTTCAATTTTTTTTCAAATTTCAATCTCATCTCACTCTGAGGAACTAGAATTTGAAAATTTTAGAATCCATTAATATATTTAACTCAAAATTACATCAAAATCTCGTTTTTCAACATTTAGAAATAGTTTATTGAAATTCATCATTTCATCTGCAGATGTAGTTTTGAATATAAAGTGTTTAGTTTTCTGGGAGACAAACTATTGTCTATACTTTTATTTAGTTGAAGAAAATCTTGATTTTCATATTAAGTTAAAAGTAAGTTTAGATTAATTTTATATTACTCTGAATTTGTTAAATTGAAATTTATTTGATAACAAATGAATAATATTTAGCGAAATATTTTGGGTAACAATTTTAAGTATTAAATAAATTTGGCAAAACTGAGTTTGGAAAATATGGATAAATCACTAATAAAAAAGAACTATTTAAATGTTATAATTTTAAAACTATAGGCAATAAAAGACTAGTCTTCGAAGATATTAAGTTAATCTTTTTGAGATAATATGTCGATAGCTCTTCGCAATACTTCAGTTGGAGACGTGATATCGTCTAATAAATGGTTAAAATTTGATTCTTCATCATCGTTGTCATCATTATTATTGAATGAATTCGAATAAGAATTGATTAATGAATCGAAATCTGATTTATGTGATCGCGGAGTTGAGAGCGAACTTCTTGTAGTGGAAGATGATCTTCTGCGGCTTCCAAAAGAATGGTAATTCTCTGGCATTTCTTCTGGTAATTCTCTATTTCTCAATCCTCCGCGAAACACTGATATCCTATCGTTTGCCATCAAGTCATCCATCAGTTGTGAAGCTCTCGATTCCATGCGATGAAACCAATCACTTGAAGATGAGGGTGGTTTTGATCCAACAAATTTGTGGTCATCCAATGATAAACTGTTACGAAAACTGTTTGAAGATCTGCGTGAAGAGAGTTTAGTTCCAAAGGCAAGACCAATATCTTCAGTGTCTATGAATGAACGTCTTCTCTGACGAGATGTGAGTGTCGGTCGATCGTCATTAAAGCGCGAATAAAAACTTTTTCTATGTATTCTCTCCTGAACTGTTTCTTTTAGGGTCACATTATTATCATCATTATCATCATCATTAATAGGTTTTTTTGCATTCAAAGGTTTGTTACATTTGGGTGAATCACCATAAGTATTGCTACGCTCTGTGTAAGTAGTTGTTGAAGTTGGTTCACAGGTCTGTTGGTTCACAGTATGCTTTAGAGAGTTGTTCATAATGTCAATGTTAGAGAGTTGGTGAGAGTCTGCAAACTCTACTTCATTTGCGGTATTCATAGACTCAGAAGCTTTAAGTTCATTATTTTCTGCATTTATATGAGTAGCGGTTGCAGTGCCAGTGGTAGTGGCCATTGGGTTAGTCTTGTCCATGCATTCACATGCGTATGCATTCTCAATGAGAACACTGGAGGAAGAGTTTAAAACACTTTTACCTCTTTTATAGTTTGTTTCATTTTCTGCCAAATTTGAATCCAAATCACTGAAAAGTGAAGAACCAGAAAGACGTTGTGATACGATATTTCTATAGCCATGTGTTCGAAGTTGATCGAGAAGTGAAGAACTTTCTGGTATAACAATACTGCTCTGATACTCATCAGAACATTCTGATGGCTCTGATGTTAAACTCATTGGACAATTAGAAATACTAGTACTGTTCAAATCACTAAAATTTGTTAATGAACTCGTCATTGTTTTGCTGTTATCCGTATTGCTTGGATTCAAACTAAATCTCATTTCGACCACTGATTCGTTCGGAACTGTTGAAGATGTTGTCGGATATATTGGGTTTATCTGTTGTGATCCTGTCGTACGTAAATCCGAATTATTTCTATTAACCCCAGAATTAGCCGATGAGTTCTGATATTCATTGTTTTGCTTATCGTTCGGACGACTGCTAACTGTACGCAAATATCTACGAACCCCTCGCGGGCCAACCGTTGCATACATTGAAAACGGAGCTTTTCTATCGTGATCTTCGTTTTCTTCATTTTCATCTGATTGAAGCCATTGCTCTACTCTTTTACGCGATGAGTCGAAACTGTCATGTTTTTGAAAACTGTTGGGCTCTCTATCAGAAAATATGGAGTCATGTTCTCGAGACCACGTTCTCGAATTGTCTCCTAATCTACTTTTGAGACCAGATTCAAATTTATTGGATGAAATTCTTGATGAACTAGAATACGGGTCATCCGATTGGAATTTGTCTCTGTTTAAGGCACCGGCTCTTACACTCGGTTGAGTTCCGAATACAACTTTGAAAGATGTCGGATGAATGCGAGATGAAAAAGAAGATCGATCTTTGCTTAAAGATCTGTTAAACTCTTTGAACGGATGCATTGAATCCTCTAATCCACCAAAATCTTTGTCAAATTCTTTACTAAAATGTCGCGAAAATACTGAAGACCTGTCAAAGATTGATCCAAGAGGTCGAGAAGATGGCCAAACGCTCTTTGAAAATGAGCCCTCATTGTCATCGTTATCACTTTCGTGATCAGTTAAGTTTGAATTGATATTTCTAGAGCCATAACCGCTTGTAAACCAATCACTGCTATTGCGTTCACAGCTCTCAGCTCTTGATCTGCGGCGTGTTTTCCTATCCTTTTTAGGGCCGATAACACTGTGAAGTAATGATTTCATATTAGGGAAAATCGAATCTCCACACCAGTGATCATCAAAAATATCATCGAATATATCAACAGATCCGGAAGAACTTTGACTATCAGATCGTTGCAAATTTGGTTTATTGTCAAAAATTGCATTACTATTATTGGGTTGACTTTCAATTTCATCCTCAATTGTTGGGAAATGTGTAACTTTGCTCTTCTTTTCTACTCTAGTATACGATCCGTCGGCACCTTCTGATGAATATATTTTTCCCGTTTCTGTAATACAGGCGCCGTCTTTGGTAAACGTGACTTTCTTATAGCTACGGGCTATGGGAGTCGCTTTGGTCTGTTGTGGTAAAGGAGAGTCTATTTTCTCACTCACGTCTTCTTGTGAGACATTCCGAGCCACTGCTGAAGCAATCACTTTATCGATTCCAGGTTTTCTTATCTTTGAGTCTGATTGTTTGGAAACAATTTCGTTTTCATTCGTTTCTTCACTCAGGTTTGGTTTAACTTTAATTTCAATCGGAGTTTGAATCATAGGTTTCTCGATGTCTTCCTTAACGTACGGTCGGGGCGTTCGGAAGAATGACGGCTCTTGTGTTATGCAAACATCTGAATTTTCGATTGAGACCAGAGGAGTAGTGACCGGAGAATTACTGCCCGATTCGTTCGAGTTTTGGCGCTTTTCCATCAATTTTGCTTTTGCTATTGTTTTCTTTAAGATATCTTTTGCCAATATTTTTTTGTCGATAATATTGTCTGCAGTATTAGTGGTTAATATGTTTTCATCTGTTTGAATTTGAGAACTTTCTTGAGGAATAGCAGTGATTTCCTCTTCATTTCTATTTTGATTTACTATTTCTACAGTTTCATCAATTTTGTCAGTGTTTCTGATTTGTGTGATATTTAATTCTTGCACTTTTTTCGGTGATTCTAACATTTCATTTAAGCTGAGACTTCTTGTGCTCAATTTCGGACCCCTTTGTCTTACTCTCACATCATTGACTTCTTTCAAATCTGTATTGGGTTTCGATTCTCCTCTCTTGTTAAATGAAGAAGTTGTCTGAAGTAAACTATTTGCCGGAACAGAACAGCGCCTCTCAAATGCTCGTTTAGCGTCTGACACTCTGAACCCGACCGGAATAAACGGCACTTTTCTATCAGATTTAGTATCCATTAGTTTTTTAGACTCATTCAATTGAGTCGTCAACTTATTATCCGAAATCTTAGTCGCTTCGGTAGTTTTGTCCCACAAATTTGGAATAGATAGTCTTCCGGGTCTTTTACCACTACTACTTCTGCTTACTTTAACCTTTTTCTTATCATCATTTTGAACTTCCTCTTTGTTTTCATTTGATTCTTCGACAGCACTTAACTTTTCACTTATTGATTCAACTTTAGATTCAAGCGTTTCATTGGGTTTCTCGCCATCATTTGAGTTGTTTTCAATTAATGAGTTTTCAACTACTTTCTGACTATCAGTTAGAGGTTCAGCTATTTCTTTCACTTCAGTCTTAGTTTCGAGTGATTGCAAATCTTGATTGGATTCATCGACAGAATCTAACTTTTCTGCTAATATTTCCTGTGGTTTCGATGCATTCGAATCATTTTCATCCTGATTCGCAACCATAGAACTATCAACTATATCATCTTTTTGAGTATTTTGGCTTTCAATTTGTTCTATTCTTTGATCAGATGGTGGAACTGTTTCTTTTTCATTTTCGGATAACTCTATTGACTGCTCGTTATTAGGAATTAAATTTTCATCTTTTTGCTTATCGATGTCTGAGGTCATATCGATTATAGAATTTTCATTGTTTTCAGTTTCATTCATTTGTTCTGCAGCTTCAATAGGTTTATCTGCGCTAACTTTCGATGTCGAGCTATCATTTTGTGATTTTTTTGTTTTCTTTTTTCTGGGAGTTTGAGTCTGAGTTGGAGTCGGAAATTGAGATAGACTTTGATCGAAAGAATTGCTCGCCTGACGCTTCATATTGCTATCTAATATGGAAACATTAGACGAAGAATCTGCTGATTCGCCCACATTATCAATATTCTCATTAGTTTTATCATTTGAATCCTTATTTTTATTCTCGGGGATATCAAAAGGATTTTTTCCTAATTGTTCGGTTGAAGGTGAGACCGGAGCCAATGCTAGCAATATATCTAATCTGACTGGAGTTAAATTAGCCATATCTTCAGCCACTTGTAACAAAGAATGTTCATAACCACAATTCACCCACCAGTCGGTGCAGATATCTATAATAGTTGCTCTTTTAGTGGGATTGGGTGTCAGCAGTCTTTTGATGAGTGCGGAAGCGTCTAAATATAGAATCATTTACAATATATTGTACTGTTATTTTAACAGATTTGAAAAATTTTATTTTATTTAAAGTATAACTTATTTATACCAGATTTCTCTTTTGGTTCGAAATAATTTGATTCAGAGATCTGTTTGACAAGACGTTTGAAATTACTTCCATCAAAAGGCATCGCACCATAAACTAAAGTATACAACAGAACTCCGAGTGACCAGCAGTCCACCTATCATTTCAGACCAATTAGTTGTCATAATTATAGCATAATTATAAAACTCAACCTCTGGTCCATAATAAGGGCTTCCTTTCACTATTTCTGGTGAGGCGTATAACGGACTCCCGCAAAAAGTTTGTAAAAAATGTCGCTCATCGAAAACATTGGAGAGTCCAAAGTCAGCGATCTTTTTATAATTAGAAGCAAACCATGTTTTGAATACATTTTACCCAATAATATATATCAACTAATGATCACCTTTGCGTTTCCTTTCTCATCAAGTAATATATTTTCAAGTTTCAAATCGCGGTGACATATCTTGTTCTAAATATAGAAAACTTTAATTTCCACTTCAAAACAGATTCAATGTTTGACATTAATTTGCTGAACGAAACGCACAAATATATGCTTCAATAACTAGAAACTCATTCATTTTCAAATAAACTTTGGTGAAGGCTGTGATGAAGGCTTTGATGATGGCTTTGTTTATAATGTTATTCCGGTTGTATTGTATTCATAACTATTACAATGACTTAATATTTACAATAATCCGGAAGTTCGCACACAGACACACAAAAGCTAACAATTTTAAGTATTTTCATGTTGAAGGCTTTTCATAAATTGGTGACTTAGTTATGTAAAAGCTAAGTTTTCACACTAATTAATTGCAAAATCAATGCATTTTTGGTTAGTTTCTAAACTTTAATTATAAACCAAGAATTGAATTGCATATTGAGATTTTCTTCGATAACTTAAAATAAATATAAAATTTTAAGTAATAATTGATAAAAACGAAGCCAATCGCAAGTTTTGATCAAATGTTTTCCATATTAACTTAGACTTATTTGAAGAATCCTAAAGTTCTTTGAAATTATTAGTTGGTTTTTGAGAAAAGTTTGCAGACGTTTTTCATTAAAATAAATGATAGACTGATAAATCTTGTCTGAAATGAGTGGCACATCAATGAAAATTAGTTTCCACCCTTTCAAAGCTAGTTGTCCTCAATTACATACAAATTTATTTTTAAAAACGTGCCGAAAGATGTAATGATCTCAGAATCTTTGGTATAATCATAGAATGAATTAAATCTATTAAATGAATAGTATAGATGAAAGTCTCAGAAAACCGAAGATTCAGTTGAAATGCGCTGAAAAATGATTGTTTCAAAGTTTATAATTAGAAAGTTAAGTACAAGAAACAAGAAAATACATTCAGGATAGTTAAAACCTAGGGATGGATTTGCAAAGAAAAACTGGAATATATTTCGATCATTCAGAGGCTTAATATGGAGAAAAGAATGCGTGAAATTTTTAAACCAAATACTAATTGGATGAATGGTAAGAATAGAAACAGATATAGAGTAACTGAAAATAGTGATAGAAATTCTCTTCAAATAATGATCTTAAATGAGTTTAAGTGGAAAATTGTGGAGCAATTGCAGCTCTTCAGTAATTCTAACATTCAAACAAACTTTCAAATGCAGACAAAACAATCATAAAAATCAATAGACATTAACATTTGTTTTTATAAAATATATTATAAGCAAATGATTCCACAATAAATTGCTCAAATCTATTATCCTTTCAATATTTTAACGAATGCAAACTTTTAGGAATTAAGCTAAAAATAGATTTACATTCTGTGAGCAAAGATTATCGTTCACTTTCTCTTTAAGTCATTAATTCTGTTTAACAAAATTAAATTAAGGAGAATAAACATTCATTACATTACATAATCCTAAGATTTACTAAAGATGTCAATGCAGATGAAGAATAAGATTTCAAATGTAAAGAAGAGCTAATGAGGCCAATGAACCGCTATATCATAAAGTATAATAGAATACTCAATAAAGAAAAATTATATGAGTTTAAAAAGTTAAGTCAATAAAATAAAGCCATAAACTTGAACTTAATTTAGATTATATTTTGAATTTTAAAATTAGAAATTTAAACAACTATTTTGATGAAAGTTCGATCACTTTGTACGGTAAGTATGCTTTGGAAACTCACTTAAAGACAGATTACATTAAGTTAAGCATTCATTAATTCTTTTCAATTAAGACCAAAAAACTGATTGTAACGCAAAATATTTTTTTAATTAACAAAAAGCCGCAGTTATAATACATAAAATATCAATAAAATTTTATATTAAAAAAACTTACAAAAGAAGTTTATTTGGGCGCAAATCGAAGAGCATTGACTTCGATCGCCTAAATATAGGTATTAACACCACACCTTCACCTAACACTTATCTAACTCTTGGCTTAATTTATTAAATATCATTCATCTTAGCCTTCATACGATTCAAGGCTTGTACGCCGGAGGAAGGAAGATATAATGAGTTTTTACATGGTCTTCAACGCCAAATATTCAGAAATTTCATCTAATATTAATTTATTAGTGAATTCCTGTTCAAACAATCTATGAAATCATTTATTGATATATTGCAGAAAGGAATACACTTTAAAAAAAAAGTATGAGTGTTGGGTAGGCGCACATACGAACTAGTGATCACTCCCTTATACCTTTTTGTTTTAATTTAATTTTTTTTAATCATATCACTTTCCTGTATATTATTTAGAAAAGATTGAGTTTTGAAATTCAGTTTATTTTTAAGGATAACACAAAAAATGGGGTCTTAAAATTTTTGTTTTCTAGTTTGGGCTTTCCTGCCTCAGAGATATAGTGTTTTGAGCCTTCATTCCTTCGTCGAAGAAGCCGTACCCCTTCATACAGACAAAAGTTTATTATAAACACTTATTTATTGAGTTGTTATGCTATTATGCGATTATAGGCTCAGCACATGTCAGTCTAATTATAGAAGTCTGTGTTGAATCTTTTGATCATATGCTAAAGGGTATATTTAAAAAAGTTGTGAAGAAGCAAATTATTCATACCTTATGGCAATAATAAATTGCTGTCGCTATCTGTCTAAATAGACGTCTTGCTTCTGTATCAGACAATACTTTTTTATAGCTCACGTAATCATAAACTTCGCCACCACTCGCGTATTGCATAACTAATACTATTTTTTCTTTATTTTCGAAAACTATGTTTCAAATTTGAAAGCAATGGCCATTAAAATTGATAATAGCTTTTGAAATATAAGTTTACCTTCAAATATATGGACTATATGTGGATGTTGTATAGAAGACATAATTTGAATCTCTCTTCTAATTCTGATGAGATCCTGATCACTTTCCACCTTTGATTTCTTAATAGTCTTGATGGCAACCTATTTCAAAATTATGATTTACAGCTCAAAAATGTGTCAATTTGTAGACATTAAGCTTGAAAGCCAACTGGAGTAAAGAAAACTATTGCAGAACATAAGCATCTCTTCAAAAAGTTTGACTTTGCAATTAGTTTGCTATTTCAGCCAAACATAAAAATAGTTTCTCAACATGTCATACATTACTTTAAATTAATGTTATTTTTTATTGCAATGTATGATAACTATCTTATGTAATTGAAGGACTATCATATCATCGTATTATTTTGCGACAGATTAAAGGCTAAGGTTCTTAAACTGTGATTTAACTGAATTGAAACTTTGAATTTGGAGATAAACAAACTAATGATTGCATAACCTATAATTTAGTAAACAGAACGCTTGAATGATTCATACTTTATCAATAAAAAGCATCGCCAAAACCTTATTCAAAATGAGGGCATAAACTCATTGCAAATATATTGTAAACAGTGGATTAAAGTGATTGATTTATACCGGCAATAGAATAAGTTAAGCAAAGAGCCAGAGCCAAACCAAAATAGTAAAAGCTAAAAAGTCAGCTCAACCACGAAAATTTTGTTCAGCCAAATATTTTTATTCATCTCAAATCCAACAGCTATAATAGTCATAACATAAATAGTTAATATTCTTTTGTAATCTTCTAACCTAACCTAACCTAACAAAATTGTAGGTCTCATTTGTCATCTCACATATCAATCAGTCAAAGCTTGGATCTAAAAGGTATCCAAATATTGACTGTTCATTCCTCTACACGAAATGGTTTGCAGCTTCATCTCAAACTTCTAACTTTAGATCAATGACTAATTTTTAGCAAGAAATACTTAATGGAGTTTTAAATTGAAACTATCTGTTAGTTATACTGCTCAGCATTACTATTAGAAAATAATATAAATTAATACAACGATTGAAGAATTTGGAGACTAAAGCTCAAGGATTGTAATGGTGTGACGCCCACACTTACCTCTTGTCCGGTCTCTTTATTGATGGCGAGCTGTACCTTTCCATAAGTTCCCTGACCGAGCTTTTTAATCACTTCAAACCGTTGCTTTAATCGATGTTTTTTCTCAACTTTTCCCATAATTTTGGAATCGCTGCTATCACTTGACAAAAGTTTTGGCCGAACAGATCGGTTCCCTTTATTACCTTCGCTGATAACCATTTTTACACTTTTTATAGTCAATAAATAACAACTTTCAAATGAATTGTTCAAAACTTTCAAACAGTTATAATTGTTGGAAATAAGAAGCACTTTATTTGACGCGAAATAATTTTTGTATTTTTTGAAGGAAAATATGAAGTTTAAAGAGAGCGCAATCGGTTTAACTTAGAATTAAATGAAATTAAAGCAAACGTTTGTTAACATTTGGGTAATATTTGATGATAATGATGGCGTAATACTAAAAACGATATGCAATACTTGGTGAGAGCCAAAAAGGTTTGTATACTGTGTTGTATTAAACAGTTAAATAACGCCTGAATGCGATCACAAATTTGGCACTGAATGACTCCTTTTCAATCCTACGCGTGTTGAATATGTTCGCCTACGCATGCATTTCAAGTCATTAAACTAGACTTTACTCAATATTTAAGTGAATTCATAAATAATTATATTATAAATTATAACAATACGTAATACAGTTATTAGATAACAAATGATCAAAACTTTTTACAGTTACTTAAAGTATCACAAAATCACAGACAGTTATGAATTACATCCAAATAAAGGGTTGTTTAGTATATTGAATGAAATTTAGGAAACAATACCAACTTTTCATATTTAAGATCCAATTTATTCTTAAGATTATGTTTATTAATAAATATCAATATCAATATATAATATATAACATATAACTTGAATACATAAAACAACAGAACATAACAGACAACAAAACTTTATAGTAAGCAGAAAAACAACTTATGATAACTGAGTTTAGGTCTTGCAAAGAGGAAATTCGCGACCAATCACTTAACAAAATACATTCCTCAATAATATTTAGTTCTTATCGTCAGCATATATATTGAGCATCAACTGAACGAAAGTGCATCACTTTCTAACTAAATTAAGCTATAATTAGAAACTTATGCGTATAGTGTTTGATGCATTACATCTCACATATTGGAATCAAGCCATCAAGTTTTGGAGTCTTTTTCAATTTAAACAAAACACGAGTGTTCTTCAAGTACAAGAAAAACTTAATAAACCTCTATCGAGTAACATTCAAGTCTTTAGTCTTAATTATAAGTTTCATTTTATTTGTCTTCTTTATATCAGATCAAATCTTGAGGAACTTGTTTGAAAAGTTCCTTATTTTCTCCTAAAATCAATTGATGAGTTTAGCCATAAAATGAAAACTAATATAACACAAAAAACTCTATTATTTAAAAACTAGGGTATTAACAATGATTACTCAAACAGATATACTGTCAGTATACAAATGTTATACTAAATACAGAGTAATCCCTGCATCGTGACCAAAAGTTGCTCTTATCATAATAACAAACATTTCTTTATTAACGCAATCTCTCGATTCAACTACAAGTAAAATGCGAGCTTCAAAGCTATGCATTTTACTAGTGTTTCTCAACAAGTTAAGCCTTGTTCTCTCAAATAAAAAACTTTTGTATCGTTTCAAAAGTCATTCGGAAAATCTTAAAGTTCAATGAGATCTGAATACAATACAGATTTTGTTATCATTCTTAGAAAACTTTTGTTAATTGGTCTCAAAATGAAATTTAGCAACTCGTTGAGCACTTACCGGTACAGTAACTCTTAAGTAGACGGCTATTAATTAGAACTTCTAATTTGGAAAATATTTCCATTTCTTTTAACAAATTTTTAGTTAAATTGCATTTAGTCTCAAAATTGACTCAAATATATTCAAAAATAGATTCATATTGTTATTAGAAAGCATACAATAATAGTTGATTTTTTGGAACAATTTGAGCTCATGATCGATAGCTATCAAAAGCAAATTTAATATAATCTCTTATCTTTTTGAATCTAATTCTATCACTCTATTTATTGTTGTTTATGA
>JAQFZT010001585.1:0-14511 GCA_034696325.1 Camisiidae sp.
TCCAATAGTTTGTTTATCAACTGTTGACCGAAGAAGTAGAGACCGATTCATTGAGTCTTCAGCACAAATCGCAGCACTTGTAGACAAGTTCAAAGTTGAAGGTCATGAATATCGCAAATATATGGGCACTCCAGCACCTGTTCCGGTCAATATTCCACTGACCGCATATGGAAAGGCGTCCACTTGTAAAATACTATTATCTTTGATCTCTCGCCAGTTCACGTCTGCCTTCACTGTGAAGAGATTATTCACTCGTTTATTAGTGATACCGATATTTTGTGCTCTTCTCTATTGTTTCATAATTCCCAGTTTGGAAAACTCTCAAAACTCTTTTCAGTCACGAAGTGGTCTATTGTTCAATGTTTTGGCTGCAATCACTTTTATCACACCAGCGATTACTGCTTATAATTGTAAGATTAAAGTTCAGAATATCAGAAAAATCATTATTTCCAATAAAAATTTTTCTTATTATCAGTTGCTTCGCATCGCAATCGTTTTTATGAAGAATCCTCGAGATTAGCCCTATATCGCGGACCAATGTTTATAATCACACAAATAGTTTCCAGTTTACCATTAAGTTTAATAACAATCTGGGCGTCGGGTACTATCGTTTACTGGTCTTCACAACTACGTTATGACGACTTCTGGCTCGAAAGATGGAGTATATTTTGTGCGGTTTTGTGGGCAATATATGCGTTCGCAGAACAAAATACGATTGCAATCATGTGTTTCGTTAAATCTCCATTCACTGCAACGATAACTGCAATTTACTTTCTTTGCTTTAATTTAGTGCTGGGGAGCAGTACTTTGAGATCAATGTTAGCGGCGCCCGATTGGCTCTACTACTTGAACTTTGTTAACATTTATTACTGGTCGAGTTGGACACTCCATTTCAATGAGTTTCAATTCAATAATGCTTTGATTAGAGCTCCGTTTGTTGCAGAGAATACAACACTAGAATCATGTGCTGCAAACATCATACCCGGAAAATGCATTTTTCTCAGTGGCAATCATTTTCTCGATCAACGCTTGAAAGAAGCCAAAGATACTCAAGAGTGGTCTTTAATGCACTGGAAAAACTTCGCATTCATATATATTTTTGTCATTTCATTCTATTTAATTAATACAATTGTATATATAGTACCGCTTCCAGCATCACTTAAGGCCAAATTTCGTGATTAAAAGCTTATAATTATTTGTATTTTCATCAATGCATAGCTTGTCATTAACTTTTCTGGCTTTCATTCTTTTATACGATTGGGTTAAAAACTATGTTCACAATTCGCGTGCTTTACATTCATTATAATAAACATTTTTCTCACATTAGATTTACGGTTCATTAAGTCCTTCAATATTACAACTATTTCTATAGATATCAATTCAATTCATTTTATTATAAAGCTTTGCAAATGAATCACAAATTCATATCTTGTGAAGTCAATAATTATAGTTAGAATGAAATTAATAATAATAGTAATAATATTAATAATTATGATTATTGTCAAAGTTCTAAACCATGGAAGAAAAATCAAATTAACATAAATAGTATAACATTTGATAATTAAAAATTGAAATTTTAGTATTAGTAAAAACTATGGAATTTCTATATATATTATTTTATAAAAGTATTGCTACAAAAGCAATAATTATTATAATTAAAAGATTGCATTATAAAGAACAGGAGTAAATATAATTGAATATTTCAAATGATAACTCATAATAACTTCTGTTGTAATATAAATGTTATTGCGTTATGAATTCTAAGCAAAAATGAAATATCATTTTAATATCATTTAAATAATTGATAACTGACTTGTTATCTATTCAAAAACTTATATAAACAATATGTTTACCAACAATAGTGGCTTTACTGCGTTGTCGCAGATGATTGTTGGAGATCGCGTTCACTCACCATCCGTTTAGCTCTCAGACAGAGCTTGAGCTCTGTTTAGCTCTCAGACAAAGCTTAAGCTCTGTTCAGCTCTCAGACAAAGCTTGAGCTATGTTTGCGGTTAAGTTTGTTGATTGAGTGCGATCTCCAGCAATACTACACGACATTGAAGAGTAGACGCAAATAGTTAGTTAAGTAGATAACAATTTGATTACAATATAATAATAAATGGCATCAATAGAAACTGTTAATAATGGCAAACACACAAATCAATGCTTTTTATTAAACTATTTCCAAATGATTTTGTAGTGTATATGAAACTAATCTGATTTATCAATTGATGACAATTGACTTCTAAGTAGACTTAACTCTTGCTTCAGTTGAATGTTATCTCTCAAGGCATCATCTCTTTCTTGTGCCAATTGATCGAATTCAGTCCTTAGATCATTGTCGTCGAGACAAAGCAATTGTTTGACTTCTTTAAGATCGGACTGATGTGTCTCTACTTGAGCGCAAACTTTTCTTTTCAATTCATTGATTTCGTTCAAAAGAGCGATGCACTGATTATTTGATCCGTTGCTTAGATTCTTCTTCAGAACTAACTTGAGGGCCGAAACATTATTTTGTGATTCTCTTAAACTCAGTTGAAATCTTTTCATTTCTCTTTCGGCATTATTTTTCGCGTTAACGGCTATTTCTAACTGAAGTTTCAAATTTTCCATTTCCTTTTCCGCTCCGCCGAATTGTTTGGATTTAGACTTGGCTTTCTTTAGTTCCAAATATCTTTTTCTCCATAGTTCCCAGTCATTAGAGATCTGTTCGATGTCTAAGCTTTTGAAGCCTGACTGACGAATCACTTTAAACATGTTATTCATTTCAATGTCGAAATGTTCGATATTTGTGTAACTATTGTTTGTAAAGTAAACACTATTGGGCTTTATATTAGGCATCGATTGCAGTAGTTTTGGTCCCGAAGACTCTCCAACACTAACATCATTACTCAAATCATTACTATAACTGTCGTCATTGTCTTCGATCTTCACTTTTCCGCATTCGTCCACTTCTATCTCCACATTTAAATGCTGAACAAACGAATCAATCACTTCTTCATTATTTAAATGTTCAGTAATTAGTGATAAACTGTTGTTATTGTTTTTCCTATAATTATTTGATTTCAATTTTTTATTACTTATTGAAAACTCATTATTAATTCGTTGTTTTTTATTAATAAAATTATGATTATTTGGTGTCATATTTATAACCAATTGCTTATTACTATCAGTTTGTGAGCCATTCTTAAGATGACTATAACTGTCATTATTATTATCTATTGTAATAACTCGTGAGTCGTTTGGATCGTGAAAGTGTTGGCCCGAAGCAGAACTGATCACATCATTAATGGTAACAACAGTTGATTTACAGCCTTTGGTCCGACATTTCCAATAAGATCTTTCGTCAACACTTTTGTTTATGTGGTAAAAATATCCTCCAAAACATAGAGCTCTGCCATTCCTTCGGGTGGCAACAAATGATACGCAACTCATCATTGATTAATTCATTAAACAAATCAAATAATACTATTCATTACTTATATTATTATTCAATTAATAATATTAAAAGTTTCAAAGGCTTAATTGCATTCATAAGTTATCAAATGTTTTGATGGCTGTGTTTACAATTTTATTCATTTACATCTTATTTACATTTTCATACATTACGTCTTTTTCTTCATTTCATTTCTTTCTCAATTACATCAAAGATTCATAGTTTTCATCAATTCTTTAATTGTTAACATCTCTTCACTCATCAAATTCACTCAATACAAGGGGTAATAAATCTCAAAATCAAATCAAAGTTTACAATAAGTGTGGAAACAAATGAGACTTTTAAAGACATATTTATTGAGTGAACCGAAAGATGAAAACATCAACAGATGAGGCAATAGTTAAAAATAGTTGTCAAAGACATGAACTTATTGTGATATTTGATAATAAATACTCTACTAAGAAAAGTGATAATTATTTATCATAACAAACATGACAGACATGACAACCGATACGACAAGTGTAACCACAACAACAACTAGTTCTTGGATGCCATCAATGCCTACAATGCGTTCGCCATTTGTTGTCGGCTTTAATGAAGTGTTCAATTCATTCAAATCTAATGGACATGAAAAAGGACTTAAGTTTGCGTTTTATAACACAATCGCTTTGATATTTTTGTTTTTCGTCTTATTTATAATGATTGCCGTCTATTATGTTTTGGAACCATTTCTTCGACCACTTCTTTGGGCATTACTTTGTGGTTCAGCTCTTCATCCGTTTAAACGAAAATTGTTATTATATTTGGAGAATTGGATTAAAGTATTGAGAAGTGATTCGAGACCAATAACTTTGGGCACGATTTTCTTACCATTTTCTATAGTCAACAATATTCTCGATCTCATGATTGCATTCTTTGTCAACTATTGGAAACTTTTGTTTTTTATGGCACTTTCCATGTCTTTACACTACTATTCAGTCTCTTCTTTGGAGACTTTAAAGAATTATTCTTATTATTTGATTATTAATAGTATTGGAGTTGTATTTGAATTAATGTCGTATTTAATGAGCGCTAACAATACATACATCATAATTAGTATAACGATTGCATATTTGATTGCTATCTCTTTTGGATGGTCTGACTCTACCAAACGTTTCCTCACATTTTTAGCGCCTTTTGTTTGGTTCACACTATTTCTTCATACAATAGCCTTAACCGGAACTTTAGGTTATATAATATCAGTACTTCTCGTCTCAATCGTAATGATAGGTTTACTTAAGTCTACATTTGGAGCACAATCTCATAATAGTTCTAGTGATCAAATCGATGGTTTAGCGAAGTTTTCACTCAAATTCAAGTCAATCACATATATAGTCAGTCACTTCTTACTCTCATTAATCAAAACTGAAAAAAGTGATAATAATGATAACGATTCGCTGGACAGCACTGATGGAACTGTCGATCAAATCTTTGGAACTGATACGGACAGAGAGTTGGCTACGAGTCCAATACCTTCGATTAATGTTTCATCACTCAGTCGTAGAGAAAGTGTTAACTCAAACAATTTAGATGTGAAACATGTGAGTAACACATATTTGTACGCACTGTTGTGGGTATTTCTTTTGGTTCAAATTTGGTTACATATGAAACTTCTCTATTTGGCAACAATACCAATATTCTTAGTATTGTTGAGAATCGGCTGGTCTTATATATCATCCTTTCTATTCACTAAAATTCAAATATTCAACACATTTATTCAGAAACGAAGCTCTGCTTTATTGCATTCTTCTTTAAGAGATTCTTATAACTATTTTATTATTGGAGATAAAGTGGTATTTATTTGATATTACATTTTCAATTCATGTTTAACTGAATTAATTTATGATATTAGATAACAGATGCCATAGAAGTATCTCTCAATGCAATAACAAGTATGAGTGTGATCTGCGTTACAATAATAACCATTATTTTCGCTGCAATTTTCATGGCTATTCAGGTCTGATTCAATTCATATTCAACTATTGAGAGTTCAATTTTGACTAACGAAGGAATACATTCAAGTCTTCAGTCTTGATCAGACTTTATTCCTTTGTAAAGTCAAAGTTGTGCTCATTTAACTTCCAAATTTGACATTAGTTTGCAATTCTCATAGATTTATGGCGAGAGTCTATATTTGGTTAATCTAATGAGTAATGTTTTGAATAAAACGATTGGCGATAATCCTGAATTGACTCAACTATTGCCGGAAAGTTTTCAAGGAGTACACGGAATGCTCGACGAAGTGATTAGAAATGGTTATGAATACGGACGCGAATATATTAAAAACACGATCAGTAATGCCCTTAATGTTGACGGAAATGTTACCAAAACCAAAGTTGTTGAAAAGCAAATACTTGAAATCTGGGACAGAGCTTATCATTTATGGCTTGTACGGAATGCAAATGAAACGGACACCTTTCCCAAGAAAGGTCCCTATGATTTCGATAAGCTCTACAACGCATTAAAAACACTCGATTTCACTCTATGTTTCAATATTGTTAAGGAAAATATTGATACTTTAGTTTCTGTATTTGATTCTGTTTGGCTATTACTTAAAGGCAATGTTACGCTTCTATTCAGCGCAATCGCTGCTGTATTTTCTTCTTTATTGGGTGGCGGAACAGCTCTTTTGAACTTGTTTTTTAATTTTGTGAGTTGTGAACAAGTTTGGCTTTAGTTTGTTTTGTACGGATTCTATTGTTGTCCATCACTTCTAGTACTTTTAATTCGTAATTCAATACTTTGTTAAGCGCAACCTTTAAGCCTATCCTTAACTTGACTTAAATGTTAAACTGATTCCAAACAATAGAGGCTATACATTATTACTTTAGCCAAAATGGTTACTGTTTTATATGATAAAGAATTGAATAATCATTTAAATTTGATTAATAGATAATATTCACAACAGCATTATTCTACTTGTTGTCCGCGAGTGGAGAATATTATAAACCTGTAGAACTTGTGAATAGACTATTTCCATCAGAAGTCAATTCTCAAGAGAAAGGCACTTCTCCTCACAGTAAGTTCGGTCGAGCCGTAGAGGAAGCTATTAATGGAGTCTTTGCCGCCTCTTTGAAAATCTCTGCTTTTTACGGACTGTACACATGGCTTATTCATACACTTTTTGATGTTAATATAGTATATATACCTTCAGGTAAATGGTTTAGAACTTTGAGATTCTTAAGATTGAATAAAATTCTATCGTTACTATTCATACTTTAGTTATGGCTGCAATTTTTGGAGCCGTTCCCTTTCTGGGAGCCTATTGGGCATCATTTCCTGCTATTCTGGAGCTATGGCTCGTTCAGAGTGAAACTATTAAAGCAATTTTAATGTTGATCACAGCACTACTTCCCGTCTGTTTCGTTGATTCAACCATTTATAGCGAAATTAAGAGGTATTGTAATTATTCTAATCATAATTGATTGAAAAAAATGATAAGTATTTGAAAAAACTTTGCAGTGCTGGTCACCCATATTTAACTGGTTTAGCCATCGCTGGAGGAGTTTTTTATCTCGGTTTTGAGGGCGCTCTGTTCGGACCCATTCTATTGTGCTGTTTATTCGTGGCATTCAATATGTACAGTTCAATAATGGAAGAAAGTGCGGGCCACACATCTCAACTACGGCCACAAATCAAACGATTACAATCATCGATACAGTAATACATTAGATCACAGTTCATACAACTTCCAGAATTAACCAACGAATTCATATTTACTATTCATCTCTATTTCAAAATATTAATCATTTAAGTTTTAGTAAGAAAAACAGTTTTAAATCAAACAAATTCACAAAAATAACTTATTAATGAACGCAATTTTTTAAAAATTGATTAATATTTTATTGATTATGTAAAACAATAATAGTAATCAATCATCCAATCATTAGTCTTTTTCTGCCTCGAAGTCTCACGGCATCCAATTTTTTCAAGATATCAGTTCCAGATTTGTCCATAAATTTGGCATAAGATTCGAGAAGAGCTGCAAAGTCGACATTTGGATGAGTACTGATTATCGCTCTTTCGAGAACATACAGATCTACAGCTCTGTCTTCAGATGATGTCGAAAATGAAGACAAACCGAAATCAATGGGTACTATATTTCTGTTATGATTGGATGTAATCATAAAGTTAGAAGTGGTTAAATCGCCATGAATTATACCACAAGAATGGATTTGTCCTATTATTACACCTAAACTTATAAGCAATTGGTCATTACTTTTGTTATCATTATTTTGTGTTAAATGTTGGCAAACATTAATCGAATCTAAGATCTGAGTCATTATTATATTTCTGTCGTCAACGAAGAGAATGGTAGGCATTAAACGACCCAATTCTGTACATTTGTCTTTAATTTTAAGAATAGCTCTCACTTCAGCCCTAATCCGCTCTCGAGTTAGTCGAGAATCTAAGTCAGAGTTCCGATACTTTTTCACGAATCGCTCCTTTTTTACAGCTTTTATACCATTATATTCTCCAAACCAAAGACGAGACTCTGCGCCACGAAATACTAGTTCCCATTCACTAGTGTTTGCCATTTGTTTCATCAAAACTTCTGCGTATTTTCTATTTAAATATTTATTATTTTCATTTCATATTTAAGACTCATTTAAGTTTAAAAAACTGTTTAAATACATTTCAAATATTGACCTTTTTAAACATGTAAACCATTGAGTGAAGTGTATAAAAAGTATTACTATTTTTCTGAATAAAAAGCACAGATTCAATGCATGATAGGCTCTGAGGCACATGTTTTTAAGTACAAGTGTTCCTCTTTATTATAATGAATTTTATAAAATCATAATTGATTCCGAACTATCATTCAAAATGCTATAAATATTATTTGTGAACAGAAGTGTTTATGTGGTTCTGTTGTAATATCTCATAGAAGTTTCAAATTGTTTTCACTTAAATTGTATACTAATATCAATGTGTTTTAGTGTACGTTTGTTTCAATTCATCGAATCGTAAACAAAGCGTCTGAAGTGTTTTTTTGAAACATCAAAACATTGAAAGTGCTGTCAAAAGCGTAAGAAAATGAATGCAGAGTTTTCTTTGGGTCCGTTTTGTAATTGGTTTCTTCCGTCGTGTTTAGACATATGGTCCTCAAGTGATGGCCAACAAGTGCTCTTCGGATACGGCGCCAGATCTTCGGTCTGTTTGTCAAACATTGTCAACAATCAGTCGATACAAAGTCAGGATTCAATCAATGTTTTCAATAACAATAAAGCGATTATATCTTCGGTTAAATTCGCTAAAAAAGGCTCCAATTGTTTCAAAACTCCCTATTTATTCATCGGTTCCAATGATGGAGAGGCGGCAGTCATTGACTGCAATACCAATCAAGTGATTCATCAGAACGCAGACATCAGTGAAGTGGGTTTGCCATCAAAGAAGGTTTTGTCCGCCGATTGGTCTCAAAGTAATGACGGTTTAGTTGTCTATTATTGTATTCATTCTCTTATAATTGGATGGAATATAAAGACTGGAGGTCTTAAGCATATAAAACTTGGAGAAAACTATACCAATAAAATTGCTATTTCTTGCATCTCATCTTCCAATTGTGGCCGAGAAAAGCTGGCCATTGGGTAACCATTGTTTTCATAATAACCCGCAGTTTTGTAGACTTTTTCAAACTTTTGCCTATTTTTCAAATTTTGTACACTCCGTGAGAGTCTGGTCTGATCTCACTCTAATAATACATGAGTTTTTAATAGATATTAAGATTATTTGACCTAAAATTAAGACTTTTGGAGCATTGTTTGATTGAATTATTATATGTTTCAGTTATATGAATGGAGACATAACAATACTATATATCGATAATATGGACCATCACTTGCATGTGGAACAAAGCCTAGCGGGACATAACGATGACATTTGTTCGCTTTCATTCTGTTGGTCAAAAGGGCAATACGGAGACGGAGTTTTAGCCTCGATATCACGTGACGGATTCGTCAAAGTTTGGGACATTGAACGCAAATATAATATCGCAGACGTCAAGTTGGATGCCATGAAGTCTAAGCATAAGAACTGGTTTTCACTCGCGATTCTGCCCAATATTGATAACAATAATAAGTTTGAAATACTTATTGGATCCGGAAATGGAGAAATGCTTACAATTGAGATTCCGGGCAAACCTCCGGCCAGTAAAATACGTGTTCACAAGCCTTTGACTTTCAACACTTGCAAAACAATATCTCACAGTACAGTCGTCTTTAGCATTGCTATTGATGTTAAGAAGATGTTAGCGATTACCTCATCACTTGACCATCAAATTATTGTTTGGGATTTAAACGAAAGGAAAGCTCTCAACTCTTTACACACATTTAGTCATGGAGTTCATGGCATATCGATGTCATCAATAGATCCATCACTACTTGCCATAGCTATTGGCGATGGAGTGGAGATCATTAAGTTTACGGATGGCTTGAATGTGAAATATCAGCGCAGACTTCCTATCTTTAAGAGCAAAGACGCTAAAGGGCTGGCAGTTGTTTGGCATCCAGAACAAGAACATCGTTTAGCTGTGGCTTCATCTTTAGGAGAGATTAGTGTTGTCGACATTAAATCATCTCAAGTGCATAATAAGTATTCAACAAAACATTCATTTTATGATAAATCGAAAATATATGGGTTGACATGGGGTCCATCTCTTGATGGTAGTGAAGGATTTGCCCTCTATTGTGTTCATCAAAGCGGAGGTTTATATTTACACTATCCATCTTTGGATAAAATTTATAATTTCACAGACTATATAACGGAGAGAAAGAAACGCACTGAAGTCAGTTGGAAAAGTAGTTTCACTCATTTGGCTCTCGGCAATGAAGACGGAACTGTTGAGATCTTTCAATATCAAAATCAAAAGTTGCATCTAGTCCTCAAAATCAATGCCTTTAGAAAAGCTATTTTTTGTCTCAAATGGAATTCAAACATCGACGAAGAAATTTCCAATTGGTTGGCCATCAGTTCGTACGATCACTCCATTCATTGTTACTCTTTAAACGATTATTTGAAAGAAAATAAGGATCAAAATGAAAGCAATGATTCTATTTGTACAATATCTAAACCAAATTGTGTATTAAGAGGTCATTCAGAAAGAATAACATCAATGAGTTGGTGTCCGTTTGACTCAAATAAATTAGTTTCTGTATCGTATGACAGAACCGCTCAAATATGGGATGTTATGAATGAAAATCCATTAATTAGTTTTAGTGGACACAGAGGACTACTCTATTGTGTGCAGTGGTGTGCTTTTGATAAAGACCTTATATTCAGTGGTGGAGAAGATAACTATTTTCACGCCTGGCGTCCGAGCAAACAATCAACACCTCATCCTATCAATGGTAGTCATTCATCCAAACCAAGCGACGGTTTTGATTGGCCTCATCTCGAAGATGATCATCAAAATAGTGGCGACCAAACTATCTCTCATGTTCTCAACGACTGCATTAATCGTATTGTTATGAATGAAAATTCTGCTGCAAATCTCAGTTCTCAATACAATGATTTTTGTGTTGAGGAATGCAATAAACAAAAGCAAAAGTCCATTAAAGTCACTAAAAAGAAAGTCAATAAAGAGAGTAAGAAAATATCTTTATTTCCATTAAGCAATTCTATTGAAAATAGTTCAACAAAATATCAGAAAATAGAAGATATCGAAGCCTTATTCGAAAAATTAAAAGGAAATGATTTATCTGAAGAAAAGTTGGAGAGAATTTTGGTTTACGGCAATTGTGATGACATCAAGTTATTCATCAAGAATGAAGTGTCACATCATGAAAAACACGGAAATAAAGAACAAAAAGATATTCTCAACTTATTATTAGATATTAAATCAACAGTTGAAGAATCGATTGAACGAATGGAAACCAATTCATATTTAGTATCACTTTCAATGTCAGTCTCTAGAAATCTTTGGAAAGAATCGTCTAAAGTATTCGCTCAACAGTTGGCCAATAGTTGTGATATTGAGACTCAAAACTATAAATTTTACAAAATTGAAATGTCAGCTATTTTTTTAATATCTCAAAATGATATTAAGGGTGCGATTGATTTATTGCTTAACAATGAGTTATATCGCGAGGCATTGATTATCGCGAAATTGAGATTTGAAAGCGACGAAGCAATTGAACATATAATGACTCTTTGGGCTAATTATAGAGAGAAAAATGGTGACTATGAGGGAGCGGCCAAGTGTTTGACTGCGATTCGCAAGTTTAATGAGGCCTCAACTCTTCTATATAAGCGTAATGATCAACAATATCATCACACGGCATGTCTTTTGCAATCAAACGACTAATTAATTCAGTTTTCAATAACCTTATAAATGTTTTCATTATTTCTTATAAATATTATTATAGCTGTTGTTGTCATTCTTTGTTTAGTATTTTCTCAAAACAAATCAATTACTAATTCCCTTAAATTATGAATAAAATTTAGATTTTAAAATAAAGAACTTTATTATAAGAAAGATATTTCAATTTTAATGTTTTATTAAAAAAGTCAATATATTTAATAATTGCCAAACGTTTTCGATCTATACTGAGATCATCTTCAGGGCGAAAGATATTAATTAATAAGAAAGGCTTTAAAACGATAATTAAATATATGAGCAGATTAGACATAAGGTATCGTCCGGAGAAAATGATGATACCATTCGATTCCTCTCACCTCAAGGATCACATATATTAGGTCTTATCCCGCTTTTCGAGATATTCGACTTTTAAAAGTTCGAATTTTTTCCATAGGAGATCATTGAAATTGTTTCGATATCTTATGTCTAACCATTGATTAACCGCATGGGAAAAGAACACTTTCCATTGATTTATTGTTGTCCTTTTAGATACTAATAATTATTTAAATTTATTTATCTTTAGATATAAAGCCTTTAGTGCTGTAACTCAATATTGTTAATCGCACGCGCACTCATGTATTGTTGAATTCTTTTAACTGTTAGAGAATTATATGAGTTTCTAAAACGATGTGCGACATTGTTCAACAATGATCTTCAGTTATTTGATTCAATTCATTACATAACAATCTATCCCTAACTTAGCTTTGATATGAACATGATTTACAACTTTTCAAAAGTATGACTTTATGGGTCTTTTTGTAATTTGAAGACAATAAATTTCATATTTAACTGAAGAAGATTAATACAAAATGAGTGATAAGAAGTCAGATTCTTCTAAGGACTCGAAAACCAGTTCACATTCCTCTTTGGAAAGTATAGGAATGGGACCATCACTAAGAATGACTTCAACTGATATAAGAGAACTCACAAGAGAATCAGAAAATACTTCGACCTCAAGACTAACACCAGAAGGCGGATCACCTCCTGGAGAATCGATGTATGACTGTATGGCATATATTATCTATTGCCCGGTTCATGAAAAGGTTGCTGTCAGTAAAGTCGAGAGAGCGAAAGCTGTTTGGCTGCCATTCATTGCTTGTGGGCCCGGAAAGACATTCAGCAAAAGAGGGATCACTAATCATTTTAAGCGAATGGTACAAAGAATTGGACGCAACTCTACAAAAGTTACCACCAATTAAAGAGATGTCTTGTTTGAGTTTAGTTCGTCTTCAACTTCCAAACCAGAAATTTACTGCACGTTTCATGCAATTCGTTAAGTTAAACAATAGTAATAATCACTTCAAATGCTGCCAAAACACTAAAAGGATTCAATGGTTGCCTTTGAATGAAGTGATCACCGGAAATGTTGAGAAAGTTTGAAAACTAGAAGTTTATCTATTCGCTAAATTGATTAAAGTGTCCAGAGTTTTGACTGTTCAAGAATATGGTTTAGAGAAAGCTTTCAAATATGTAACGATTCGCCCAACAATTTAGAAGAAGAGATGTTAAAATCTTTGGGAATCCGACAGAAAGAAGTGGAACAACTTTACGAAGATTTTCTAGAACATTGTTTTCCATCATTCTATATGACAATGGATTCTTTCAGCGATTACATGACTAAATATGGATATGGAACAAATGATTCTCGATTTACTCTTCTATTCAATACATATAATTTCAATAATAACGGATACTTGGATTTTCAGGAATTGCTTTTAGGATTGGCATCAATGGAGCCGAATTCACCTGATGGAGAAACAAGAATTAAGTTTGTCTTCAGATATTTTGATACAGATAAGACACCTTTGTGAGAAAGAGTTTAAAAAGATGGTTAAAGAGATTTCGCCAAATGATGACGAAAACACATTACAAACTAAGGTTAAGGAAGGAATGAAAGCAATTGGACATAAAAATGATAAAATATCTTTAGAAGACTGTCAAAGCTGTCAGTAATAAAATATTCAGAGGAACTTCTGGTTTGTGCCGATCGGCGAAACCACAGCTAAAAAGTTTCTAAAGGCTAACAGAAAGAACAGAGGAATTTGTTTGAGATGTAGAGGAAAGAAGTATGACTACGACTTACACTGTTAGATTGGATACTAATGGACGATGTGTTGAACCCCGAAGAATATTTGAACGTAAGCTTATTTTTAACTTATTTTTCACATTTTTTTTTATTATAACTTTCTTTTCTTTAATTTTCAGCTGATTCTGTTGATAATCAAATGACACCACAAAGATATTCAATGGAATATGCATTTAACACAAGATCTATTGCACAAGTTTTTCTCGACATGATTAGAGATTTCAATCAGAAAAAAGATAAAGGATTCATGTCTGAAGATAAAGAAACATTTGTTAAGTATTTGCAAAGTTTGCTGATTTGAAAAACTTACTAATGAGTGAAGAAAGAGTTATGAAAATCAATGCTCCGGCTTGTGTTGTGGGAGACATTCTTGGAGATCTGGATGACTTGATGAATTTGGAGAAACTTTTATGGCAAAGCGCACCCATCATTTCAGCCAATTATGTGTCGAAATTGGAAAACATGGTATTGAATGCGCTCTTTATCTGTTTGCTCTCAAAATGATCGCTCCCAATAGGTTCATTCTCTTAAGAGGTAATCATCAAGTAAGAGAAGTACAGATACAAAACACTTTCCAAAAAGAATGTTTTCAAA
>JAQFZT010001586.1:0-14508 GCA_034696325.1 Camisiidae sp.
CCGCGTACGAACAAAAAACATGCAAAGCACTAAAGTATATATTTTAAGAACTCCGTTAGCAGTTTCAATAGTAGTACAATATAGCATACCATTGTAACTGCTAAAGTAGTGTATTTGAGACTTCACCAAGGCCTCAAGCTCTAGGGGGTCACAGATTTCAAAACTCGTCGGATTTGATAGAGAGTTTTTTCACGAAAATTTTTGTCCCGCCCATTTTTTTGCAAAAACAATCTTTTTCAAAAAAAATTTTCAATATTGATTAAATATGGAGTTTGAAAATAGGTATCAACTATTCGATATAATTAATCGTCTGCTCATAAATCTGGTCGCTGGTGGACAAAATTTACCGATTTTTGAGGCTAATATTGAATTTAATGCTTTTCAGGCCGAGGTCGAGTTTTAAAGCTTTTTTACCTTAAAGATTTTTTATCTTATCACTTATATGATAGTATTCAGCATTCATTTCCTGTTTTGCAATAATTCAACACTTGAGTAATAATGAAATTCAGAAAACTTGTTGTGATTTGATTATATGTTATCGATTGCCCAATTAATCATCACCAATTTATGAGAACAAAATTTTTCCACATATTTAATTTTTAGACTGAAAATTGGGCGATTAGAAAAAATACAAACGTAAGTTTTTGGCGTTTTTAAGATTCCAGGTAGGAGTATGTCCGGGCTGACCCCCTCTCTTGGTGAAATACAGTCTGTATTTTATAGCTTATTAAATCAATAATCGTCTCAAATGGAATCAAAGTATTTTTAACAAAGAGAAGAGATGCACATGAGGGCTATTCGAGTGTGAACCTGGAAAAGCCAAATTTAAATAGCTTGGACAAAGGTGTCTGAATGGCCGGACATATTCGGGTAAGAATCAGCTCGAAATAGCATCAACTTCGAAAATGCTTAAAGAATCTAAAAAATGAGATTTAATTGAAACATAAAAACATAATTCTGAAATTCTGTTATAAACTGTGTGAAACACTAAATTATTTTACTTTAAGACTTTTACACTACAGTATTTTTAAATGATAACTATTATGACATTAACTTTTCAACATGTAATCCATGTTTCTATAAAATAAGCTTAAATATAAGGAAAATATCGCAAAATAACGAATTAAATTATGAAAATCGATTTCTTGAAAAGTTAGAGAGAAGATATCAGTAACGAAGACTCCATTAAATAAATTAGTTTTCAATAAAAATAATCGAATTAGTTATGGCATTGTTGTGGTTATGGAATAATTAATAATCACAGAGAAAACTAATGTCCAAACAATTGACAGTATTTTTATAAAGTACTCAAATGAAAATCGAAAATAGCAGATGGAAAACGATTTTTTGTTGTATTGATCTCTTATACTAAAAAGTATAAGATTCAGCTTTGATTTAATATTTAACAAAGTTTTGGAATCTAACAATTTAATCATTGGAAAAGGAGGGGTTTTGTACATTTTAAGCCTTTGGATTTAATTCCTTCATATATTATATAAAATTTTCCAATAAATTATAATCAATCATATTTTGTAAGATTAAATCATTTTATTTGAATTGCGTTTATTTGTCAAATATTTTCGATTTTTCAAGTAAATGAATGCATGAATATTTGTTTTTCTAATCAACAGATGTTCAAAATGAATTAGTTTTTTGTAAAGTTAAACTATTGGCTTGAATCAAATTCGAAATATTGTAGAATTTAAGAATAACCATAAAAAACAATGTAGTGCACTATCATTTCAATAAGAGTGAATGTCGTCAATGAGCATGATTTTATCATTATTTCTAAGAAATTTGATACCATAAGTCTATATTTTTACTTTCTTTTCAAGTAATCTCACAATATTTGTCACGTCAGGCGTTAAAGATTAACATTATAGTTAAAGCCCATAAATTCATAAAACGATAGAAAATAACTTAATTCTGTAACTACAATATATTTTGATTTCAACAAAGATTACTCGACTAAAAGTTGCTCAAAAGAACTTTTATTCTTTCCGGATATTTGGATGAGATTTTTATACGAAAATGTAACTCAACTTTAAAAGCTTTCATATATATTTCGAAATACACTGTGTAAATGTTGATAAGTTTAAAGAAATTTTTACTAAAAAAACACTGTATTATTTCTGGATGTTTTTACGAGAGTTTGAATCAATGTATAGGAAACTCTGCATTTTATGTGTGATTTTTTTCTCTTTCATTCTTACATTTATTTTGGAGATATATGTGGTAGCAATTTCTGAGTGCAAACACCAAACATTTTTCGTTTTTGCTTTGTATCGTAGATGTGAAACGTGAAAAGCATATAAATACCAATAAAATATAAAAAGGATATGTGAACAAATGACAAATCTTCTTCCATTTGTGGTCCAATTATTTGACAACAAAGAGCTAAATCCAAAAATCTCAGTGAATGTAAAATCCAAATACAAGGAGAATAAATTTTTCAACTTTTCTCATATTAACAAAGAATAAATGGAACTAAAGAATATATTATCCTTAATTTGGAATGAAAATTGATAAAATAATATAAATTACTTGTGTGTATTTGGCTAGCTTGCTATCTTACCTTTTTGTGTCATCGAGTATACAAGTTGGAATCCCTTCGATAAGGCCCACAGTCTTCACTGCTGTTGCAATAAATTCAATTCTCGGTATGGGCCCACTCAAAAATTTATGAATTTTTTTTCTACCCATTTTTCTATCCAGTACCTAATATTGAAATAAAAGGGTAATATTGTATGTTTTGGTTTGACTTTATATGTGAAGCATAGAAACTAAGAGGCATTTAACACTCTTATGCACATATAAAAGCCTAAGGATTGGAGAGTGGAACCCAGACGACTGAGCTATGAGGCCGCTAATTTGCATAAAGGGTAACATTCCGGAAGTGATCCACAAATTCGTAAAATCCTGATTAGAACTGATTAGAGCAGTCGGCTTTTACAAAAATCAAACCATATAATTGAGCTATTATTAGAACACAATTATTTATGTTTCATAAGTGTTTTTAAACTAGTTAATCAACATTGATGTTGTATCTGTTGCTATGACTTTGGAAACAATTTTTTCTGATATATTACCTTTAATACAAATAATTTTTCTGTCGAATATTAGCTTTCATTTGGAGTGGAAAACTATTTCAGGAATGTATACCCTGTAGAAGACTTTTGTTCTCATTGTTGTACAGTATAAGTATATTATGCGAACTGAATTCATTCATATTAGTATATAATTACACTTTAATTCATTTTCTAATTTAACAACACAACTAAGTTTTATGATTAAACACTTTCAAAATATATAAATAAGATATACGTACTGTACAGATATTTGTAAACATATTAATGGGGTTTCAAGTGTTGATAACTCTATGTCTTTGAAGAATTAGAAAGTGTTATCAATCTAGAAAAAACTGGAAAAATATTTCATAATAACTCATTAATGCTTTTATTAATCAATTTCTATTATACGAAAGTCTTTTTAAAGTTAAGCTTTTGATGATTTAAAAATTGTTTACATGTGATAATAGCATGAAAAACACAACATCAAACTCTTTTAAAGTATAAATATTTAATGGATTAGTAAATATGGAAATTTTCACACAAAATATTTACATTTTATTTTTGGATAAAAGCTATTATTTAAGTTATCTGTTGCTGACAAGAAACAAAGTTTTGATAAATAATTAATTGCTATTTAGCAATTGAGACCACTTCAATCAATTTGATAAGTTATCTTCAAGTTTCAAACTTTTCTATAAGGGTTTTCTCGACAGACGTATAGCTTATCAATGCTATGGATGTTATTATCCATTGGATAATAGAAGTATTCGAAAGTCCAAACTAAGTAATACTACTAAATATTGTTCGAAATCAGTTCTTGAGTCTCGATTGAAGGGGTTCCACGTGTTCACTTCGAATTTTGATCAATTAGAATGTATTGATCGGAACTCAGTTGAATGAATTTAGCTAAATTGATCTCAATTGATACAAATAGATGTCATTTCTGATAAAAATTAATCATATGGCTTATCTTTTTGAAGGAGTTTCTAAGCAAAATGGGCTCATAGTATGTATTAATTGTGAACAAATTTGTATTAATATCTAAACTTATGAGTACTTTTGAATTTTTATACATCTATACTTTGTACGGGCGCTACCCATTAGTTTACTTCTTCAAAATGATTAGACATATATTTATAAGAATTCAAATTAAGTTAAAAATTCGAGGTAAGGAAGTGCTACCATCGATGGGAACTTCGAGACTCATTCGGAAGTCCCCGATTTTGTCAACACGAAGGGACCAGAGAAACTCACTGACAAAATCCAAACCAAAAAAATTTTAATTTAATTTATCGGGACTTTTACCAGGTGACCAGGCGTCTCGGAATAGACAGGACAGTCCAGGAATTGGACCTCCCTTCGCATTTTATAAAAAATCAAAAAGACTCAAAAACTATCCTTTGGTTTCCCCTTTGAATTTTTGCATGTCCAGGATTGAGTCCAGGAATCACCATTATTAGAACTGGTCACCCATTATTTATTGATTTGTTGATTTAGTGAAATAATTCTTGAAATATGTTTGATAATGTCTTCATGTGACTTTTAAATGTTAAAAAATATGTCCCAAAAATAATCCAAATATTCAATAAAGTAAGTACTAAGTTAATAAAATCGAAGTACTACAGGGACCAGAAAATCTTGTTAACAAAATCGAAATTTTTTTTATATTGAAGTCTATGAGTGACCAACAATTTGTATTGACAAAATCGAGGTCAACAAAATCGGGGGCGAACTGTATTTTGGAAAAATATTAACTTCAAATCCAATGTTTGAAGTTTCAATATTAGTTTGAAATTATGAAACCAAAATTACCCAATAAACTCGTGTTTTGAATAAAAATTTCAGTACTTAATGTTTTTTAACAAAACACCAATACTTGTACTGAACAACTAAATATTTTTAAAAATTAAGTTTTTAATGTTTTTGAAAATTTGAGAAATTGTCGAGTCCTCGAAAATACGACCACTACTATTATGTAAGTATCGAGAAATTGCAGCAATTTTTGTCAGAATCGTTTATTTTGTTTCTAGATATACAACACGTAAATTAAGGGAAAGACAAATTTCAAGTTTTAATATTAGATTTTTTGTTGCTATTAATTTAATTTCTGTTTAATGAATGCAAATGCCTATTAAAATGTAAATTTACAGACGAATATTAGACCATAAATGTAGACATTATGATAAAAATAAACTTGATTGGGAAGAATTTCACAATATTCTTCAGTTCCTAAAAGTTTAAAGTTGAAGACCATTGCTTTAAGTAGTGAGAGAATTTGGTTTTATATTTGAAATGTTAATGACCTAATTAGTTACCTGTCAATCATTCATTTATATCTATGTATAATTTTTGATTAACTGGTTTAACCAGTAATTTCTAGTTAAACCATAACTGTAATAAACTTTGAGTTTAAGAATAACCTAATAAAGAATTGAAACTAATGTTTAAAATATTGATTAAATGTAAGCACTGTAACAATATTTGCTTTCAATTTGTTAATATTAAAATCATAACACATGCAAACTGTATGCGTGCAATCATTCAAAATCGGTTTATTCTCAAAATTTCACAAGTTTTTCAGTTAAGCTATAGTTTGTTATAAAATATAATAAGAAATTTTTAACATTTAATACGATTTAATATTTTTATGAGTAAAAAATATAGATTTATTTATAAGATATCCCTCAAACCGTGTAAAACAGTAAACATACTTATTATCAGTAATATTAGTATAAAGTATTAAAATATCAAATAAAATGAATGGTCTGTAAACGGAATCGAATCAAGTTTTTAATCTTAAATTACGGGATACCAAAAATTGCATGATTGAAGCATTAAAAAAAGTGTGTGAAACACATTTGAGAATAATATTTTGTCAGTTTACTAGTTTTCACTGCATCTCATGAACGGAAAATTTAAGAATTTTTATTGTTGAAAATTTTTATCAATTTAATGGCCCTGAATGTCAAATATTGGTCGCATTCCTCAGTAATTACTTTAAACTTTGATTATCAGTATTTATAATGACAAGTAGTAGAGACAATCATTAGAATAAGAAATCCATTGAATGTTCACATTAACTATAGATAAAGAAACAAAATTAACTTATAACAAATTAATAGAACAGCCGATCAAAGAGTCGCCGCATTTATTTGCTAATTAAAGTGTCTGAAACACATGACATAGTATGAGTGTCAATAAAATTATCTTCTTTTGTGTTCTTTGAAATGATTGTGTTGATTTCGGTCACTTATCAATAGCCACTTGTCAAGGTTAGAGTCAATACTATAGGCATAAAGATTAGTGAATAATAATTATCTATGCCTGAAGTGGCTGTTAATGCGTAAATGAAATTTAGATGTAACTTTCAAAGTACCTTCAATTTACTCATTTCATTAAGGGCTAAAGACCTCCACAATTATAGTTAAGCCCAGTATTAGTGATAGAAAGTCACTTCCTTTCAACCATTTATTGATATAAAATCTATGAATAAGTATTTCAAAGTGTATTAACTCTATTGTTGTGGACATAACAGAAGAGGATTGTGAAGAAAGGGATTAAATTTAATCTTTGCATAACTGTATTGTGTGCTGATATTGACTTATAGCCAATACGTTATTCGTCATTACAATAGCTGTTCAAATATTCAGTATGTAATAGATTTAATCATTAGATGAAATATTGCTTCTCTTTCCAAATGCTATCAAATAAAGGAATTCAGAGACGAATTCAGAGACAAATTTATCGTCAAATTATATTTAATAGAAATATTGAATATTTTCATAGAGACTTTGTACCAAATCATAATTCATCGATAATACCTCTCAGCTCTCTATTGTCCCTCTTTTTGGTCTCTTTATTCCCCTCTGAAGTTCTAATATTTACTTAAGCGTTCACTTTATTCTATATAAATCCTATCTTTTACTCATAGAAAACTTTGTTTTGAGAACTCATTTCATGACATCAAATTGACTGAAAGTATTCTCAAGAAAAATATTTTGAATTATCGTGAGCTGACTGACACTTAAGTCACTGATCGGTTAAAATGAACTCGAATAATGATCCAGAATATTTACACCACAAAGAAGTTAATAATATTGCGAGAATAAGTGGTTCTGCAAATATAAGTGGACTCAATCTGAGTATAAGAAATATAGCAAAAGAAAAGGCAAAAACTTTGAATCGTTTGTCATCTCCTATTGAAGTGAGTGGTTCACCACCGAATTATTTTGAACTCAATCGAATAGTGATCGGTGCGAGTAATAGTACTAAAAGATCTAAACATGAAGAAGATTCGCAAAAAATATCATTGAAAAGATTAAGGAAACGCTCCGATGCTGTCGATGGAATGGTTGCAGTTTTAAGTGCTTTATATTGTAAAGTACTTGTAGTAATAGGTTTGTTGCCATTTGCTTAATCAGATACTCCAACATTATATGTTCAAGACTTTTATCTTCATCTCTGTATTTACAATGCATTCTATAGGTATTTGTTTTCCAATGGCTGAAGTGATATCTCATCGAATACCGATTGGATGGTATGAAGGATTTTATCTCTATTTATATATGGGATCGATTTTATTTCTCATATTTGTGTATCTATTTCTGTTGCACCGGCACAAGAAGCCACGCGGGAAATTTCACCGATTTCTTCAATCACTTTACCTTAACAGACACTTTGCTTTAGATATAGATCCAGAGAATATTAAACCTCGTAAAGAATCTACAGATTCATTGAGTGATGAATCTCTTATAGAAGGACAGCAATTACAATGCGGAACATTTTATTTGAGACTCGGAGCTGTTGCCTTTGGTATCGGTTCAATGATTTATTCAGGTCTTGAATTCGCACAATTCTTTGAGCTCGACTCTAAAGAACACTGCTATAACTTCCTCTATGGGTTGACGCCGGGCGCACATGTTCTCTTCACTTTCATTCAATTATATTTTATATTCATGAACTCAAGAGTTATTATTGGAAGACATAAACTTATTGGTAAGAATAAAAAATTCCTTATTATGTAATTGAACCGTTGCCGTCATAGCTCTTATGTTATTGCATATAACAATACTTACAAGAAATACTACATTAATTTTATGAACCAATTTCACAAATAACTTCCTTTTGGCGCTATACTATTGTAGTACAAATGCTAACTTAGGATAAGAAATTTGAGCCAATCATTTACAGAATTACTAACAAGTTATGAGAATCTCATGTGAAAGCATTTTGTTCAGAAGTATTAACCAAATTTGAGTGCGGAATATGAGCTACTCTTAAAATAATGTTATTATTTTCAATATGAGAAGTTTTTTATTCTTAAGCCTAATCTTCTGTGATAGTCAAGAACCGAATTCGACAAAAAAGAGCGAATAGAAATAAAAAGCTTAAATTCAGATGAAATTCTTAATATCTTTTGATTTCGGAATTGTTTTTGGCCTTTCATTCAATAATAGATTGTTTTTTTCCTGATTTATTTGTCTTGTGTCAATTGAAATGCGTTTTGACAGCTATTTCATTCATGATCTCTCAGTAGAGAAGCCCTTCGGCTCATTACGCTTTTTGTTCATATGAATGAGAACTCACTTCTTCATCACACGATTTGATTCTCTTAGAAATTTGTCATGTTTTAAGGCTTTTTGATTTTCAAAAATCAATTAGAAAAGAAAAGATGTGATGATTTAATTGCATTTATAGCTAGATTTGGTTTAATGCATATGATCGCTACTAATATATGCGTTTGGCTTCACGTTCTTATTCAAGAAACAAAACATCAGATCATGATTATAGTGAATCCAAATACCACAGAATTAATGCCAGACTTTTCAATTGCATGGGAACATGTGGACGATGTGGTAGAAGAAATATCAGAAGATTATCTCGAATCGATTGGTCCCTCTTACCCATCAGGTCAACAGATGAACCATCAAATTGTGAAACGAAGTCTTGCCGACCATTCTATTCATACAACACATGGAGAATGTCGTCGGTCTAACATAATTGGAGAGCTGGTTCGCGACGCTTCACAATTCTTATTTCCATGTACTATTGAATATAGCCTTATATGCGCTGCAATTCTTTATATTATGTGGAAAGGAGTTCAGGAAAGGCATGTATTATTAAGTTAGAAATATGAACAATCAGATCATAGTCTTGATGATAAGTGACTTATAATTTGATTAATAGGCAATCACCCCCTTCTAGTCAAAATAAGTCACAACATCGATCTTCGACAAGTAGTACTACTATAACCCACAGTTATCATAAACACCAATATCAGGTCTGAATATTTTCTATTAATATTTTATAAAAACACTTCAAGCTTTATAAAAACACTCTCAAGTTAATAACTCTAATGGAAAATTTCAAAATTCATTAAATTGCAGGTCGACTGCGCTAAAGCACATAAAGGCTTATTTACTGGAATATTTTTATTAGTGATTTGCATCATATCTTTGATATTATTTTTTGTGTTCATAAAAAAGCCACAATACCGTCATTTAGCTGTACTTCAGGCTCATATAATTGAACTATTCATTTATTGCATTAATGCAATCGCTTGTCTCATAGCATTATTCCAGGTTTGAATTTTTTTCTTATTAGTATTTATTATTATAATCTTAATCAATGCTAGTTCTCATTCTTGACCAATAGGTCCGAGAATTACGGTATAATAGACACCGGAATGTAGAACTTGATAATATACTACTGATTGTGGCGCAAATCGGTCTCTATATATTCACAATGTTCTCAATAATTGGCGCACAATTTTTCAATTTACATCAAAATACTCGTTTGGTTTTAATCAATGCACTCGCATGTCTCATACAGGCAACACTTCAGTCTATCTTCATATTGGATGCATCAAGACGTTATGCATCCACTAATGACCAGGTCAAACATTTATTTCAATTTTTCAATTTAACTTATTAAAAAAGCTTCACCTTCTCATCTAAATTCCTATATTTGGTTCTCATATTTAACTTGAACTTTTTGAAAGCTCAAAAACCCAAATAATTTAATTTGAGAAAATGATCATTTTTTCTGAGCAATCAATAGGTTTTCATTACATGATGTTTATGATATTTTGGGCTCAGATTTAAGAGATCACATCAATTCTGTTGCAGTTCATCAATAAAAAACATTCTGAATAAGGCATTAAGATTCAGTTCGTCTTTGAAAGCACTGATAGTAAATGGTTAATGCATTAAAATAAGCCTAGTTTAATGTATTAAGTATACAGTAGAGCTGGTATTTTCGATAAATCAGTTCCTTGAGTCTCGACTATTTCTCGGATCTCCAAAAACATTAAAACTCTATAATATATTATAAGGTCTGTCTCAGAATTATAAATACAGTTCAGGTCTTATTTATAAAGCACTTAATTGTTTAATTCTAAATATTTTGCTTTAATTATTGAAGTGATTGTGATTTTTATTTAAAATACGAATTTATTGACTAAATTTGGTTTCAAACCTAATTTCAATTTGAAAACTTCAAAGTCAGATTCAAAGTTAATTATTTTTCTCAAATAATTATCAATACAGAGAAAGAATTCATAGAAGAAAACTTCGAGACTCGAAATCTTGAGATTCTTCTCTTTCGAGACTTGACCAGACCTAATATACATCTCTAAATCAATATAATATATAGTAGGTTTGGCTCTACTGTATAAACTAATTTTTGGGAAAGTTTCTATTTAAGTTTAATACTTTCATCCATTAGTTTCTCATAAGTTTTGTTTCTGTAAGAAAAGCAGTCAAACTATACAATTATATCCTTATTAGTAGTAATAATAATGATAATCTCACTCAAAAGACTCTATTTTTATCAAAAAGCATTATAATTTCAGGAAAATTATTATTTTAGTTATTAACTGATAAGAACGAAACTCAACTGTCTTCTTAAGGGAAAAATGATTATAACCTGACTTGAGTAATAAGAATATACTTTCATTTTTCAAAGAACAAGGAAGTTAAAGTTCAAATTTTTTCTTTAAATCTTTTTAGATATAAGATAAAGTCCATTTCAATTATAAAATGAGGAAACCTTTTTAGAAAAAGTTTCAGAAATTTCATAATCCATTTTTATGACTATTATTTAAAAGACAATTTGAAGAAAGACAAGAATATAAATAGTGGAGTCAAATAAATCATGATTCATTCGAGATTTGCCAGGATTTCAAGCCACCCTTTGAATAATGCAATGCTGAGCTTTCTTTTACTTTAACTTTGAATTATATAATTTATTCATAAGAAATGATTCAAATTGGCTGAAAAATATCTAAACACATAAATATTTGCTTAAAGACTGAAATTTTTGATAAATGAAACATAATATACGACACAATAAGAATGTGTTTATTTGCAGATGCGTCGCAAACCAGGCCGAGAAATGGTGACATTTCTATTGGTGTGTAATTTCGCGATGTGGGCCATTAACACACTTGAAACAAGAAGAGCTGACTCAAATCCAGTGCAAATGCACTTTTATGGGTAAATAAGTCTATAACTAATATAAGAATATTACCATTCTTTCAAGAATCAGGACTCGGACACGAAAAGCATTTTAGCAAAACTTATCTTAAATATCTTTATTCTGCTATTAACTGTGTTTATCGACTGTAAATAACTTTTTGAGCTAAATATGCGTCAAATTTGAAATACAATCCTAAGTATATAAGTTATAGTCTCATTATAGGATAGTTTGATTCTATTTATACTTACATTTAGTGTGACCAGAACTCGTTCAAGTGATTCCGGGATAAGTATAAATATGTTTTCAAGATCTTTACAATAAAAAACCACTACTTTTCTGCTAATTTAGTCGATTCCAGGGTTTCCTGAAATCATGAGAGGGTCTGGTCACGAGAGGATAGTGTTCCCAAACTTACCAAAAATATATATAAAGTGCATCATTTAAATTGACAGTTTTCTGCCCAAATATACATAATTATCGTCTTTTATGTTATAAAGGAAACATATCTTCGAGTATTTGAGCTCAGATTAAACGTGTGCAAAAAATTTCTTAAATTTATCACAAATATTACATTTTATGGTTAGAATTCAGTTTTCTGGGTTAAAATGTCATATCTTTTAGCCCTTGACCTTTGGGGAAAAATCTAAAGAGTAGTATTCGAGTTTGGAGGTCGAAAATTCTAACTCATCAAATTATTTCAAAAATTCTAACCTTAAAAATAATTTGAGATAAATTTATAATCTTTTCATGAAAAATAATCATAAATACAGTGATACAATTGTCTAAAAACTGAAGGTCATAATCGTAGTTTAAAACTCTTTTTCAGGAAAATTAGAAATTAAAATCTAGTATTTATCCAAAATTTATGAAATTTTAGTATGAGTTGAATGGAATTCTATGACTTGTCAGTAGTTCTTATGCCTTGCGGTGCTTATGTGTTGACAATACGATAGACATATGTGACGTGCAATTTTTGCTTTATATTATGTTTGCTTAATAACATTTCAGACGATATAGTTATTTATAAACATTATTTGTGCAATTTTACATTGAATATGCCAATCAATTAATAGTCATCTATTGAATATTGAAGTTTCGCATTACAGTACGTGGGTCTGGTCACTCTACTTACATTAGTTTCTTCACTCATAACTATTCAAAATCCTATTATTAATTTTTCTTAAAGTTATTATATATATATTTTTCAATTTTTCATTTAGATTCTGGGCCTGGACAATTATCACTCACGTTACGATGCCTTTAACTATATTCTATCGATTTCACTCTACTGTATGCCTTTGCGATATTTGGAAAAGAACTTATAAAGTAAAACATGAATTTATATGAGAAAAAGCCAAACTTCACTAATTTATTGTTTTCTTACACTGATATTCATAATTGTGTAAACTTGAATCATCCTTAATGTAAGACTTGACTAAAAAAATTCAATAAAATACTAATTTTGTGTGGGATCGCTCATCATTTGGCGGAATTCGTTTAAATGTCAGAAGTCTTATTGATTTTCATAAAATACTTTCTGATTTGTGTGAGTGTTCAATAGAAATCAAACTCAAAAAGTTATTTACTGATTGAATGGATTTATTTGAAGGAGAAATCAAAGTCAAAATTGAATCCATTAATGATCAGTATTTTTATATTTTTTGTAATGATTGAATGATTGTTTAATCAGATAGTTATAAACTCTCGAAATTATGGTCTTGACTATAAGGATATAATTTAGACGACTCTATATTACGAGTTTTTGTAAAATAACTCAAGTGAAGAACAAATCAAATATTTAGACAACGAATTAAATAATGTATAAACATCTTTAACGATAAAAATACTCATTAAAGTTGATAACTAATTGAAAAAATGAGTTTAGGAATAGGATTCTTCAGAATCATCATATGCTTATTGTAAACTTAGTTTATATTAATTTTAATGACAATATTTCGATTGAACTTTTGGAAATTTGTATGTTTTTTGAGATAAAACTAAAACTTGTTGAAAGAGAGTTAAAATTAGTAAATCTTAATAAAAAAAGCTTTACTTAATAAAAATGAGTAACAAAAGCGTCAGTAGTAATCTAAATATCAATGAGTAACTTATCTGAGTTTATAAGTCAAGTGTTTACTTTATAACTTTAAAAAAGTTGAGTTTGCAATTTTAAATTTGAAGTGTCAGCTTTTGACATAATAATTAATCCTAAACACTCAAAAGTCATATGAGAACAATGATAATAAAAAACTTATGGCAGTTCTTAGTCAGCGCATTCTCATCATTTTCATCTAAATCAGGATAAGAGGTATAAGTTGTATGTTAACATTGAAAGCCATTTGATTCTTTAATTGTATTTGTTCTATAAGTTGATCCAGGCTTTAAATACGTTGGTTTCTTCAGATGAGGGTTTACCGATTCTTTTAACTGTGTTTAGATACCAGTCTGGGGTTTCTGCAAAATCCAATCAAGTCTAATCATCATTGAAATATCAGTTAAGAATGAAACTCATGTGGAATTGGAGAAAACATTCATTATGAACAAACAATTTGAACAAATGAGACACAATTTAGAAAAAAACATGAGTGATATGTTAGTATCACAGCAAACAGAAAAGAAATTGTTCGCTAAGTTACAACTTTTTCTAAATTACAAGTTTCAAATAAAACAGTAGGATATGAATTACTTTGTTTGCCATTTCTTCGTAAGTTTAGTCAAGACTAAAGTTCCAGAAGTTATAATCATTTGTTTTTGATTTGATTTGTTTTAGATAAAAGCAATTTTCTGATTCTTGGAATAAATGTAGTTTACTTTATATGTATTTCAAAGAACATTTCCGAAAACCTATGGTCCGCTTGCCTAAGATACCGAATTTTCTGAAATTTTTTTATGAATAAAGGGTCAAAAAATAGTATGTGTTTAACTCATGACTTTGGCCTATGACCCCCATGAGGGCTAC
>JAQFZT010001587.1:0-14500 GCA_034696325.1 Camisiidae sp.
AAATGAGCTCCGATGAGGTAATTTGCAGAGGGAAAACATTATAATTGGTGCAAATATAAAAATTAAAGCGGAGTAAAGGAAAGAGTGAAATAGAAAATTAGACACAACAACAAAACCTGCGGTGATTTTGATAGTTTCCGCAATTGGCGTCTAAAATAATAAATGAATTACTAGTATCTCACTCTCGTCTCTCTCACTCTCGTCTCTCTCATTCTCTCTCCTCTCATATTTACTCTAATTCAATGTATTGAATGTTGAATCATGATGACTAAGAGGCAGTACAGCTCTATTGGTAGTTAAATTAAACATTATTACAAGCGGTACAACAGCAGCAGTAATATCATTACTGAATATATTGGCCATTGGCTTCTGTCATATAAGGTTTTAGTATTGGCTTTAAGTTTACATTCGCTTCACTGCTCTTCATAATGCATTGTACTCTGTATTTCTGTTTCAGTAAAATAGTTTGACACACGGATGCAGAGGATGTTGGCAAAGATGTGAATAGTAAATGGAATCAACCATAAAGATAGAGAGGAATATAAAGTGGAACCCTATTTGGTCGAAATTGAGTTAATGTATTTTTTGGCTTTGTTTTTAGAACAATGCATTCATCTCTGGAATGAGAAAAATTCAAATCTATTTATCAGAAAAGTTACCTTCAAAATCATTGAGCCTAATATACTGGTAGATAAGGTTTTATTTCCATATCTCAATAGACTTTAAATATTAATATCTAAACTTTATTTCAAATGGAAAGATTAGATAATCTTATATTTAGTAAAAAATCGATGATTGCTTTAATTAAAACTTTAAGAGGAAAAAGGGCTCAAACTATTAAAACACTCACACTATTGAAAAAAGTTTAATTACCTCTTTAATTAAAAAGCTTATGCTCACTTCGATTAAAACTACTATTTAGAAGTTCGTTCATAAGTAATTGCATGAAAAGAAAATCTTTTGAGATATTATTCTGATTAATCTAAAAAACAAGTAAAGCTTGAACTAATAAATAAATTGTAAATTAGGGCAATTGGGCTATAACAAAATAATGAAAGAGTATATCTGCTCGAATGAGAACGGAGTGCGTCCATCGAGGGATACACCAAATGGAAAATGGGGGGAAAGAGCTTCACAACAAACACTCAAAATGACAGTATTCTCCATTGGGATACTAGTATATGATGGCAATAGTTGCAAATACGTGGAATTGAACTGATATAAGGCAGATTCAGCTGATTCAGCTTAGAATCATATCCTCGTCAAGGGTGGACTCTTGGGACAATCGAGAGAGACTAAAGAGAGACCGAGTGAGATGAGAATGTTTGAAGCATTCATCTAATATAAGGCTCAACCTCTCATCATCTTCAATAGTGAAACACACGAATGTGAATGTGTGCGGCTTTGATAACAATCCTTACGAAACATATATTGGGTACTTATCTATATGTGGCAGATGATCACTGAGGGTAAGGCAATAACAAGATATAAAAGTCATAAACCATAACTAATAAGACAATGCATTTCGATGTTTGAAACTCTTTATATGTATTATAGAAACAATGCTCGTATTTTAACTTATCTTCAGTTATATTTCAGTGATGATAATTCAGTCACGTATTTGATAAAATGTATGGTTATGGCAAATATTTATCGTATATAAAAAATTATGATGCTATTTATTGGTCAAAAACTTTGATATTGTTTTCGATAACTTGTTGAAAGATCTTATTTTTAAAAAAGTAAAACATTAAAATCAAAAATGTTCTCATGACTTAATGGAAATGAATATTTTTGTTAATCTATGATTATAACAACTATAGATATCAACAATAACTATTATTAAGTATCTATAAATTATAAAATTTCGATATTGTAGTTAAAATATAATATTTAAAATATAAGATCATTTTATGGTAACATAGATTTGGGTCAAATCTTGTTTCTCATTTTTATGACTGCTATAATATTAATAAGCTTTCAATATTTGAGAACATTTATTTAAAACTTTTCCATCCTTTCCATCTTTAGTAAACAGTGAAAAGTGCAGTATAATTCATACCATAATCCGGAGTCCAACAAATATGCATACATTGCTTTATAAGATAACAATAACATGGATGATTCTTTTTCTCTAACACATCAAGTAATAAATGCTATGCTCTAAGAACTAATCTTCGACTTCAATGTGAAAGTAAAGGGGAGAGAGAGAGAGAGAGAGAGAGAGAAGTAAAATAGATTATGCAGAGAAAAGAACAAAAAGAACATAACGAATACAGTGTTGGGTTGTTTTGAGTTAAACATCATTGTTGCTAAGGCTGAGGCTAAGGAAAAAATTAGTGTCGTTATCAGGGAGTCAAAGGGAGTCTCCCGATTGTGTATAACTGCATGCGAACAGTTATTAACGTATGGCATAAATCACTGAATGACATGCAACATATTAAAAGGTGGATATATATATTGATGATAAAACGTGCTTTACTGACATATCTACACATAAACTGCCGCAGGAGAAAGAGAGAGAAAAGATGGCAAATATATTACAATACACTCTGTGTTACAATATAAAAGCATTGAGACTAAAGTTATTAAACATATAAAATAAGTATACTTTTCCATATATAAAATATATATTTTGATACATAAAATAGTCATTTATGCCCCACCCGTTCGTTGATGCAAATGACGGAACACTTCCTGCCAGGGATTCGACTAATGGGTCTCAACTTGTAACTTATTCGCCTTATCACCTGCCTTTCGGTAATGCGATTTGTTATGATATTCACAACAATATATTTTATTTTACTTATACTTTCGTATAGAAAGAAAGTTCTCATTCTTTTATCCATATTTTACTGAATAAAAATCAATACATTTTATAAGTGAAGAAGAATTTACTAAATATTCCAAATTCATTTGATGTCATGAAATTGATATTATTTTGTTAAAATTCCTCGATTCGATACTAAAGCCCAGATTATCAAAAGAAAATGAAATGTGCAATGAAAATGTTCATCCAATTATAGAAATGACATCAAGCATTTGACTGCTTAAAACTTTATAATGATAACCATATTTTTAATTAGTCTATTTCTATGATTTTATTGCTTTCAAAATAATCTGGAATTGAAATATTGTGTAAATTAAATTGTCATAAATTGCAAAAAGTTCTCATGTTAAAAAAAAGTTAGGCATACAGTGTTTGGATGCATACGATTTCGGATCGATTCAACTCTCATTACTGACTGAAAAATAGAAAACTAAGAGGCGAATTAATGTCATACAAACATAAAACTCTTTAAATTCTCTCCTCAGTCTCTGTCTCTTATCTCTGAAACAATCCTTTCCGAATTGTAACCCATTATTCAATTTTGCTATAAATGCAGGTATGCTTTCAATATAATTCGCCTCATTATCGTTTTTAGAGTCATAAAGTCACTCAAATATAGCCAATAATTACACAAACAATATGTCTATGTTTTTCTATTTTTCAATAGAATTATTTCCTTTAAAAAGTGATTTGATGTGTAGTGCGTGTATCGCCAGGAAATTCAAAAGGATAATGCTTTGCCATCTAATTGCATAATTACATCAATTATAGTATGGCTTATATATGCATTTTATGCTGCATTAACTGTACGTTAACTTAGTTTACGGCGAATAAATGTGTGGGAGAGACAGAACAGAGAGAATAAAAGTATGTTCAACGATAAAGGAGAGAAATATAACAATACTGGTAAAGGAGTCATTATTGGTCAAAGTCATTAATGGCAGTTTCGGTTGCTCACAATCTTCTATAGAACTAACTCTCTTTCTCTCTTCCCCTCTAAAAATAACAATTTTCAGTTGTCGACTTGAATGCCTTCTATGGTTAAATACACTTCCGAATGGTCTGGTATAAGAGCATAATGTTTCATGAATCCATGCGGAAAAGAAAACCGTTTGAAAGATCCAAATGAACAGCATTTGCAATATGGCTCAACTCAAAGTCAAGCTCTCTTGGAATTCAGTGTGTAATAAAAATCGAAAGAGTAATTTTTCTCGACTCCAGTTCTTAATGACTCTCAACAGAGACAAACCCTCGTGAACTTCATTTACTATAAACAATCAAGTCTTAAGCGTCATTCAACCCTTTTTGTGATTGAAAATGGGCTTCAGAGGCCTCACATTGATTTTCCTGAAACTTAAATAACTTACATTTTAAATTACTTTTAATCTGCAGAAAACTTGAATTTCATGCTTAAGTTCTTGAAAAGATTCTCAAAAAGTAGTTAAAGAAATTTTTGGTTCGATTTATTGAGCAAAAGATACGCAAAGAATTTTTGCATAAAACAAAGCTTAAGAATGAGCAAAACGTTAAAAAGAGTAAAATGTGAGACTAATTTCAGTCGGGAGTCCACCCAAACGGCATTATATTGATATAAATAAATACACAAAACCCACTGAGAGAGAGCCGAACCCCAAAACAAGATACCCTCATACAGAATATACACGACTGTATAGCGACTGGTCTCAAGCAAAGCCCGCATCAATTTCTCAATCACACTTTCAGTCTGTGATTAATTGTTAGCCTTTTCTGTGTTATAAATATCCCTTCATAAGGTCTCATGTAGAGAATCACTCACAACAGACCAGAAGTTTCTACAATTCTTGAGTTAAAGGTTTTAGTAGTAGAGTTTGGCGTTGCTATTAATATAATCGATCCGCTTCAGTAAGTCTACCATCTCTTCCAATATATTAAAGTTGGTCGAAAGACTTTAATACATATATAGTATTAAGAATTACGTTTATGACAAACATTCAGACGACCGGTCATTCTCTACAGGCTGTACTACTGGTCATAATCTATTAGGAATGAAATGAAAGTTATGAACCAATATTTGATGATAAATCATATGGAATACAATAATCAAAAGGATTTTTTTGCTGACTAAATCATCATTTATTTTACTGCTATTATGAGTCACAATAAGTAAAAGCTTTATTAAAAATAAAACCTAAAAACGATAATTCATTTGATCTATTGCTACATAACTATATATTAGTGACAATTCGATATCCAGATCGAAATCGATATTCACCACATTATAAGGGATTATTGCTGCAGTAGTGCCGCTACCGCTCAACTTTGAACTCACGTTTAAACCTCATATGAAAGCTGCTTAAAGTTTTCAAATTCTAACTTTGGGCTGAGCTCATTGGGCTAAACCTATGCATCACTATCAAAATAACTTCACAGCATATCGTATTCAATATCAAATTTTGAGTATTTATTTTAAAATTATTGTGTTATAGGATTTATAATAAGGATTTATGGACGCCATAAACTAAGTTTCCGGCTTGAGCTCAGCAGACTTGTAGAATATAAAACTTTAGCTCATGCTTATGGCAACTCGAGCTCCAACTGATGCTCATCTTTAGCAATTAGTATCGATATAAATATAATGATTTTCTCTTTTCAACTCATTGCCAATTCTGATCTGTATGTGAGTCAGGTTTATGTTAGGCATCGAACCGAATCGAATTCACGTCTGAAAAAGTTTCTATATATAAACTAATACTTTATAACGTTATAATAATATCGAAAACTAAAACGTTAGAATAAGTTTATGGCTATCTCTGCCTAATATCAGTTCCATCTAATATTACGGACTATTAAACTCATTGCGAATTCCAACTGTGCCCAGCGATCAAAAAGTATTACACAAACTAATGGTAACAGTGGAGGCAAACTTTTTTTAACCATCCAATAATCATTCACGCCTTACTTTAATTTCAGTGGGACTTCAGTGAATCTCTCAAGTGTAAAAATAGTTATAAAAATCTTTTATAACTACAAACTGGAGGAAGAAATATATGCCATAATAAATTTCGGTATATTTCACTTCAAAAATAAAAAACCATAAATACAGTCTATGATCGATAAAGCATTTCAGAATCAAATTCTAAGTCAAATCAAATTATACTGAATAAATGGACTGTGATTTTGAGTCTTTTGAAAATATCTTGAGTAAGATTTTCCGTAAATATTAATCAAATGAAAAATTACAAGAAAGTGCTTTAACTTAATTTACTGTTGGATTTATTAACGAAATTAAGTATGACTTTATTAGACTTTAGAAAAATGTTGCAATAAAGTTGATTGATTCTAATAATTAAAATTTTAATGAAGTTTTCATACATATTGAAATGAGAGTAGTTTGTAATGAAATGTATATAAAAGTTATATAACGGAGCATTAGTTTGAGTTCAAGAAAAAGCTATCAATTTGAAGAATTCTTTTGATCCCTTCAATCGTGATTACTAAAAAAAGGAGAGAAGAGTACACCAACTGTTGCAATAATTTTATGGTTGAGGCCAAAAACGATTTTACGGACCGTTGCCATCGAAATCCATCAGTTTTGCACATTTCTCAATGTGTTTGGGGCTATATATTGATGGCGTTTATATGACTAAGCGATTCGCATCTATTACTCAACCCCTGTAATGCTTACATTCATTCAAGCATGTGGTCTATGCAGCCAAAGCCAACACATAAACTGGTAAAACTCTCGCACAAACGTATCAAAAGGCTCTTTCATTCCTCTCTCAAAATCTGTGAGAATCAGCAATACTAATAAATCTTATACATGAAAGTCTTGTAAAGGAGCTTCTCATTCGCAAGATCTTCATCAGCAGTGATTGCTATTACTAGAAAAGACGCCCAACTAATGCTTAAACTAGTGGTCAGACTTAAACTTCCTCTTTTTTATCATGAAAGACGCCAAAAAATTTCATCTAAAGAAAAGGGGTTTATTTATTGAGTTTGAATAAATGGTAGCGAATAAAGAGATATAACGAGAGAAATGGTTTGAAGAAAAGTTTGAGCACCATTTGAGCGATTCTTTTGTCTGATTTTGAGTGCATTGCCTCTAATTTCATTGGTATTGTGAGGAAACAACATTTTTTACTTAAGCCTATCTCATAAAACTTGTTACTCAAAAGTTTCATTCGACTGGTATCGCACAATACTTCACTTCCAGTGAATTACAACTTTTTACTTGAAATTTGATGATACCATTAATGTGGAAAACAAGAATTGTATCCTGAAATTACAGCTAAATAGAGATAAGAATCTTTAAAGAAACTGTTTTTCATGCATAAATTAGTGATAAATAAAACCATAATTTATGTTAATAGACTTATCTTAATTGAAGTTTTTATTAGAGAACCAAAAAGTTTCAATTTTATTATGTAAGTTATCTATAAGCATGGGGTTTATATGCAAGTATTCAACCAAATCAAATATATTTTTAACTAAATAATCACTTTGAGATTAAAAATCAAAGCTTTATATTATGCTAATATAAGTTTCCAAAAAATATGAACTCATTTCATTAAGGCTATCAGTTAAATCTGACCGATCATTAACATTAACATTTATTACAATATCTATAAATCTTTTTATTTGCATAACGCAAAACAGAAAGTTTACATTTGACTTGTTATAATAGTTAGAAGTGCACAACAAATAAAAAGAGGAAAAAGTGTATGAATCGTTTTTTGAGTAAGATATCATATTAAAAGTTCAAGATATAGTGATAGTCAACTTTTATTTAAGTTTTCTTCAACATCAGAGCTCTTAACTGGAAATGATAAGTATAAGACTTGAAAAAGTATAAGAAAAAAGGAGACGAAAGCGAAAAACTATTGAACTTGAATCGAGAAATTTTAATTCTCTGCTCTTCTTTGTATTGCGTTTGTGGAAAAATTTATGTCTAAACAAGTTTATGTCTGACACCATCGATGACTTTGCATTTGGGAGAAATGAGAGTCGAGTAACAATGGAAAAGCTGTATATATATATTGGTAGGCCTTAATCACAGCGGATCAAAGTGTATGAGACATTCAATGGGAATGACAATCATGACTACGAATGTATGTATTGAAGAGGAGGTGATGGGAGGCTGAAGAGATGGAGGGTTTACTAGTATTAGTAGTACAGAGTATCTCAAATAAACTGACTCATTGCTGTCGAACTGATCAACACCAGGAATGATGTGTTGTAGAAAAAGGGCAATAAAAGGCCAAAACACCAAAATACTCTATTGAGTAACGTCTGTTTCTCTCCTTCATCAAAATGTACGCCAAGTGTGATTCAACATTGCAGACAATCGCTGTTATCGCGGGGGAGCTATAGAGAAACCACCTTTTCTTTATAATACTGCTATCACTAGTAAATGCACACATTCTTCAAATGAGTTTCAAATCATTTCATTGATTTAATGGTACTCTTGTCGAGCATTTTCTAATAATATCAGAAGCTTCTAATACCAGACATATTAATCTCTGGTAATGTTCCAAAAAATAAAGTTTTTGCTCTCTATGAAAAAAAACTTGTGGTGAACTTTAACTCAATTTTCGTTTGTTTTTCATTTATCTTTTTTAATAATTTTTTCGCTGTCATCAATCCCTGTAAATTTTTTGCTTGAAAATACTTTAGCCCATTGAAAACTTAAAGTAAAACTGACTTAAATAAGTAAACATCAAGTTTCAGTGAATATCAAGGATAATAAAACAAGATTTGAGCCCATATGTAATATATGGTATTCGATGGCAATGTTTCAAAAAGCTGATCCTTAAGGGGATGAAAGTTTAGCCATTAATTCATTGGATGATAAATTTTTATGTGATAGAAAATCTATATTTTCCATAGAATCAAAATAAAGAATAACTTTAGAAATAAAAAGAGGGGCTCTGAAAAAATTTGAAATTCGAGGAAAAAACTCGAAAAAGAAAGAAAAAATAGGAATTGATGCACAACATCGACAGAAATATATAACAAAGAGTATGTGAATGTGTGTATGAGTGAGTCTGTCTATATGTAACTGATGTGTATGTGTGACATCAATCAATTTTAGCATATATTGGATTCTGTGCTTTTTAAAGAATATATTTCCTAAACTTATATCCACTTAAGTGAGTGTTATAATTGCATCTACAATTCCAATGAAGGGGAGCCTAACATAAGCTACGATATCGAGTCAAAAGGGAGTCCAGAGCAGAAAAAGTTTCTTGAATTTAGTGGCGTATTATCGAGAATTGAGTACATTTACATGTCATTCATCTTAAAAATACTTTTATAGCGATGGTATAAATTTATTTGCAAAACATCTTCAGCACTATTTTATTTTCTAATAGATATCCGAAAACGAATGATAGATTAATAGTAACGCCACTGCATCGAAGTCCCAAGCGGTGCATCGGGAATGTCAAGCAATGAATACATGATTCTTTAAACTGATACAAACAGTGATGTACGACTCGTAAGAACATAACATAAGTTATTCCGCGCACTCTTTTGCCATTCTCTACACTTATTTCTATCTTTTGCCAAGTTTTTTGTCGGTACGATTCCCTTCGAGCGTAATATACGGAATGGGCAGCAGAGAGATGAGCATCACTAAATGCTGAGATATTTATGGATTTGGCCCTAAAGCGCGTCCTTATGGATCTAAAAGTATATTTCGTATATTTGGTGTGTTTCTCTTCGTTGAGTTTGATTAGCATTCAGTGCGAGGGGAAAGTCAATCAGTTGGCTATGAGTTGGGAGGAGAGTATGTCTCATGCAATTGAGGCTTACAATTGCATCAACTCATACAGTCGACAAACACACCGAATCCACCGAAAGTACAAATTTTGTCACTTATAATCTTTTTTATGCTGTTGTTTTGGGGAAAGAATATTATGACACACGAATAGCCACTTTAGTCTATTATTGAAGACTTACTTAATAAGAGTTGTTTAAATATGAGAAAATTGTTTGAACAAAAGAATTTCCAACAAAGAAATCCAATCTTAATACCAAAAATAAATTTTGAAAATTTAAATTTAAAATGTTTTTTCACTCTAATAAAAATTCAAATTTTTATTCTTAAGTCTTTTGATTAATAGGTTTTGACAAAATAGAGGTCTCATTAATTTCAAGTTTTGTTGGAATCAATAAATATAGATTAACCTCAATGTCACTGAAATAGCAGTGATATTGTTTTCCTCAAAACATTATATCAATTGTTTATCATTTATTTCCATTCCATAAGAGCAGATGCAATTCAGACAAAAACTTTTGCTTCATCTGTTCTGATGTTTAACTGGTAAACAATTTCCTCAATACTGTTTTGGCTATATATAAAATCTTTTGATTGATTTTTACAGAAAATAAACCCAACGAATGGTAGTAGAGTTTATACAACATATTAGAGTTGACTGTATGAGAAATATATCCACACTATTATATGGATAGTATGGTATGGTCTCAGCTGGACTGGACTGTCATACAGCTTAAGGCGAAATAACCCGCGACATAAAAGGATATTATGATACATATAAAAAGGACCTGTGATACATATATCGGTAACTATTGGGTTCTTTTAAATCGTCTATTAGTCTTAACGAATGAAAAAATAGTGAGACAAACAGTGAGATAGAAAAATCATTGAACAGTTGGCCCCTGAGGTCTATTTTGGACAATAGCTGCTTCGAAGCTCATAAAATGTTTTGACTCAACGTTGTATAACACTATAAAAGTCTAGTATAAAGTATTAAACTTGTGCTCACAGCAGTTCTAATGCCATTTCAGAGCTTGTATTATATATATATTTTTGCTTTTGCTTCGTCTCCCATTCTCATAAACTTTTTCCTACATAACTATCATTCTTAGGCATCGAAATTCCTGAAAAAGACAATAAATAAAAGCGGGCTTTAGGGGCAAAACACACGCATACATACACATGAAGAGACACACAATGGAATGAAAGTCTCCTTTTTTGAGAATGAGATTATTAAGTGAGACCAAACCCTAATTTAAATAAATTGGATTAATTTAATGTAACAAATTAGCGGAAATATTGAGGGGATATATAAAGTGAAGAAAACAGTGAATTTAGTGAATATTGACTTCAAGTGATGCGTAAAATTGCAGCAAATAATCTAAAGTAAAGAATTCAAACTATTTGCTGATGAAAAAAGTATAGTTTCATAGTTTCAGTGAAATGCACTAATGTATTAGTAATGATTGTGCTCTTGTATTACAAAAGTTAAGTGTGCGTTACTTTAATTGGCACCTTTTCTTTTTGATTTCTAATTTCCAACAGCTTTTAATACATAATACCCTTCGAAAGCCTTCTTCAAATTTGTGTTGTGCTTCTTATAATAAGCTTTAGAAAGGGATAGCATTTTGCATCATGAATTCATAATGCTCTGTACACATATTTTGGATATCAATGAATCACACAGTCAACTATCGATTTAATCATCAAATTCTTGTGATTCAACTTGATTTAGTTTCAGATCACGAAACTTATTAAAAGTTATCTTGTTTTCAATATGAGCTTCAATTAGAGCTCAATATAAACTGATGAGTTTAGATAGAAGTTTATGTTTAAAAAATATGAATAATTTTATTTTTGACTGTTTTATCAAATTTGATGTTCTCATGATTAATCTTATCAAATAAGTGATTGCATTATCGAAAGGATATGTGCATACTTTAACTCAGGAATAGGAGATTAGTAGAAGCATTATTGCATATTCGGTGGTATAACACATCCGTTCATATAACGAAAGATAAAAAGTAATGCATAGACAGTAAAGTCCCCTTTCATTACTCATACAAGTGATGGAAAATTAGCATAGAATAGAAGCAAACAAAAGGCAATAAAGTTAATCCTATGGAAGCGTATACTGTACATAAACACATTGAGTTTACTTTGAAATCTAAAATTGCATATTTAATTGGCTCAAAACCCAATATTTTGGCATGAATGGCAAGCAAAACTAACATATATATTGAGCATTCTATTCTTCGGTGTCTGTGATTTGGTTGAGGAGTAATTAGTTGGATGGCTCACAACTAACAAAATTCATAGAAAACTTTCAAACCTCTAGTACTAGTAAATAAGTCATAACTTCTTTTGAGCCAAAAGATTTAGAGGGAAAAGAAAAGGGAAATAAACAAACGACATAAAAGAAAAGAAAGTTTGGGTAAATTGTTTGTGCCTTTTGTGATGTAATGTTATTTCAAAGCACTAAAGTTAATAACGCTTATTGGCAAAAGAGGACTAAGAGTTTTTGTTATATTAAGCTCACGATAGTATATATTATTATAGTTTTATTATGCTTCACAACAAACAGTTACCAATTGGCAGGAATTGGATTGAGTTAACGCCAAAGTTATTCACTGTAATAATACTGCCGGAAAATAAAGTTATAAACACAAAATAAAGTCTGCAAACAGTAATAAAAGAGTGATTTGTTTCTCTTAAGTCTTTCACTAATTAGGATTCTTTTGATTTATTTACAATCATCTTTTGCAGAGCAGTCTAGTCTTGTTTTACTCAAGAGTCAACTTATGCTCAAAGAAAAGTGATATCCCTTTTTTCATATTTGAATTATGTGGCGTTTTGAGCACATCTCTAACTTGTAATTGATTATGAACTCTAAGCAAATGTTTCATATTTTAAACTCATCAAAAACTTTATAATAATTCTCATGTATCGCTCTGGGAAACGCTGTCACAGCAGGTGTTAATTTATTAAATCATGCTTTAATTTATAATAGCTTTCAAATACTGGGAAACTTTCAACAACAGTTTATGATTGTTGCGAAAAAACTAATTCAATAAAAATTTGCAGCATTCATAAAATGTTTTCATAATGGTTTTACTTATTTGCTTACAATTGTCTGTTTATTATAAAAAGAGCTTTTACTCGATTAAATCAGGTCTAAATAAAAGAGTTTTTTAATGAGCAAATTATGTATAAAAGATCAGAATGAGGTCAAAATATCTGATGAAAGAACTAAAGTTCTTATGATCTGAGAACCTATTATGAATTGCTTTCAAATTACAAACGAATTACTCTTCAAAAATATCTATTAACTAAAAATTGAGCTCATGTTTAAATTATTTATCAAATTTCTCAGTTTATAGATATAAAACAGAACAAATTATATTGTAATAGATTAAGAGTTGATAAGTTTTCAAAGATTTTACCGCTCATTTCCTATACTTAAGAAGAAAAATTGAGCCTAAATTCTCAAGACAAGAATCGAAACCCACTTAAATCCATCATTTTTACTACTTCTTCTTCAACTTGTTTATAAAATGCAATTGAGTTCAATCGATTAATTATGCATTTAATAATGTAACTCAATTTATTAAACATTATACAGAAAATACAATATCAAATCAAATTATGTGTGGCTTCTATTGCAAGAAAATGGTCTTTGAAGTGAGTCAGTGCACACATCGATCAGTTATAACCCAATTTAATTCTCGTATATCAGTGTGTGTATCATCACAACAAGAAAGAAATGACAAGAAAATATTAACGTTGTGTCATCGCATTCACCAAATGAAAAGTGTATTTATGCTTACATAGCATATCATGAAGAAGTATAAGACAGAGTTGAAGAGACAGTGCAGAGAGAAAGGGAGGGATTCAAACACCAAAAGTGCTTCATAAAAGGTATGGCACAGCACAGGATTCAGTAATACTATCAGGAATACTATTGAAATAGTAGAAGCAAATAAACAGCAATAGCATTACATCCAATAAAATGCAATGCATTCGTATTTCTCTCATTCTCTGGTTGTCTCTATTCTGAGGAGTGAGTTGTGTAGTGAGAGTGTGTGTATATAAGCAGACAACACAAGATGATGGCAGTCAGATCTTGAGGGAAATTCTGGTATTCGTATTGGCGAAGGGCTAAAGCTAACCAACCATTACTGACTGCTTGAAAAGCTCTAATTTCTAGTTTCCCGATAGGAAATGAAAGGTCGACTGAACAGCGAATAAATCGTACAAAATCTGAAAACTAAAATACGCTGAGAGTTAGAGTAGAAATTCAGAGATCACAGAACGTCACACAATTTTCTAGTTTCATATCAACGCTTCAATCGCGATCTCATATTCACTGAAAACTGTGCTTTTTAGACAATTTAAGCTTAAAAGTTATACACTTTATATATTATATATCAATATGATATTCACGATTATGAACAGCTGAACACGTCTGACTTCCGCCCCCATCTTTCACGGCAGACTTGTGTGACTATTGTGTTCATTCACTTGTATAGAGCCATTGCATGCAAAGACCATTTTACGTGATTACATACTATTAACTAATTACTAATTATAACTCTCAAAACAATAATCGGAATGCACTAAAAGATAATGAACTTTTTCATATCACTCTACTCTTTGTCATACACTTGGCATACATTTTCAATTACAATTACATTTTAAACTTCATGACATGTTCAATGTGTATATAAATCGACTTTATTTCAAACTTATTTAATTAAAAGTTCAAAAATATGAATTATGTATTAGAACAACAATAGTATGAAACATTCTGTTTAAAAGTTTGAAATTTAATTTAAAAATGTGATAATCACTGATTTAATTAAATTAGTGTTTCAGTGCATACTATGATTTTTGGTCGCTTTTAATTTGTTTTT
>JAQFZT010001588.1:0-14499 GCA_034696325.1 Camisiidae sp.
AAATTTAAATAAAAATCATTGAATGTTAGATTTATTTTAGACTGCAATCAATTACTTGAGTTTTGGTGTTGAATCTTCTGTAACATCGAGTGAACCAGTTTTGCAGACAGAAACGGGTGAGTTTTCCCCCGAATGATCATTTCCATCATTATATTTATCTGATTCTTCATAGGAATACAATGAAGTGCTGAACACTTTGCCGCCAACTGAGAGCTTATCTTTGAAAGAAGATGTTCTAACACTAGGTCTGCGAAGCTTTTTAATGACATCACGTCTAAAATTATTGAAAACAGCAGATTCGAGTTCATGCAATCGTTGAACTTCTTGTTCAATAGTGGTATGACTGGCACCCAATTGTCTCAAATCATTGATGGTCTTGACCTGTTCATTGAGCTCTTTTTCAATAATTCGCGATCTCTTCTTATTGTCAAGTGATAAGTCTTTGATAACAGAAGAGCCTCTTCTCAATTGAACGCCAGACTCAGACTCATTACTCCGACTCATAAATTGCTTTTCTTGTGGTGTTTGATCGCTATCAACACTTCCATAGTCACCCACATAGATATCGGCCTCGTCTTCGTCTTCATCACCTGCTATTGCAGTCATTGTTTTAAACAAAGCGGAGAAATGTTTTCCAATACTGGTATCGACATGAATATCGAATCCTTCCATTTTCCAGGAAACGTTTAACAGCCATTTAGCATCACTTGTGCTTTGATGTGATGTTATAGTACGCGAACATATTTCATAAGTGCCTTCAGAAACAACACACAGATTTCTAATGGTAGGATCACTGCTATCAGGTTTCCAGTCGTCGAGTGATGTCTCAAAATCATCTGCAAAGCGTATACACAATCCCGTGAATTGGGCTTTACTCACAAGTGAGCCACGAGAACACGCAGATATTTGTGTGTTTTCAAGCGTCACAACCATCGCATCTTTGAGATCAGAGTCATATAACTTGCTTTGATTGAGAGCTGATACTGAAGGACTAGTTATTGGAAGACATGCACCCAAATCATCAACAGTTAACTGGAGAAAAAGCGTTCCGAGTGTTTGAGAGCCTATTTGAGTGATTGGCTGCACTTTTCCCAAGACCTGTTGAGTGGCTATGACTACTTCAGTGTTGAGGTTAGAGCGCTGTTCATTCCAATACTCGTATGCATTCTTATAGTTAAGCCAAACGAGCACTGCTTTATCTAATGCTAACGGCTGTATATACACCAGAGGCCGGTGTAATGTAATCAGAACCGCTTCTTTGTCTTCCCAATCAGTATTAGTCACCATTTCGTCCTGAAGAGCATTTCTCATACTTATTCTTGTCTTGAAATAAGCCAATTGTTGGAATTCTGGTTCCGCCTCTTCGAATATTGCATTCTTTATGAGTTGACCCAACGCTACATTTAAATCAACTTGTAATTTGACGAATAGTTTTAAATTCAAGTCTTTAGCAGACATGTTTTGAACACGATTTGATAATTGCAATTCCATTGAACCCGTTTCCAGTCTGACAGCACTATTAGTAGGAGTTGTGGCCGTTATTTGGATTCCTTTAAGCCTCAGATGTAATGAGAAGAGAACATAATGCGATCGACGAGTCTTTTCACTACTAAACAGCAATTCTTCGTTAATTACTTTAGCGTCAGATCCGGACATTTTTTGGACTACTTCATTGACTTCTTTCATGAAAACTTTTTGTACTAGAAGTAAATGATTGAGCAAATCAGTGGTGAGGCTGTGTTCAAAAGATCCGATGTCTGCGGTCGCATTCAAATAACTGCCTTTTCTTAATACGATTCCCTCAGCAAACGATTCGGAACGTGAGGCCCCAGTCGTACCTTTTTTCACGTCTTCCATATACTCGGCGGACACATGAATTTGTGGCAAATCTACGTTTGCAGACGACGGAAGGTTTGCCTCTGAATGTAATACTTTAGTGTTGAAGCTCAACGTGTGTTGATGTACATCAATGACAAACTTAGCTTTCATACCAGTAATTCCAGAACTGGTCACTCGACCGATTTGATACTGTGCCCGAAGAGATGGTAATAGAGAGGCGCCAATTGTGAAACTTTCTAATATTACACTAAATTGAACGACAATTGGTTTAATTAACCGTTGTTTTGGCTGTTGATCGGTCTGAGCCGCTGTTCCGCTATCAGTAACTGTTTCCTCCGGATAAATACGTGGCGTTGCCATCAATTGCTGTCCAACAAAAGAAGATGTCATTGTCTCGGAATCCATTTGTTGTCGCGATAGTCTTGACGGCTGTCTCGATGATCGCAATTCTTGTAAAGTAGTTGAGAGTTGACGACTTGAACGAGTCATCATTCCATGCAATGCTACCGGATGTTGAGGTATATCTATGACAATCGGGCCAATAGTAAGTAGAGCCGAATTGGCGTCTTTTCCTTTTTTATTTTGGCATGAAATCAAAGTTTGCGATTTTCCAACTGTCATCTTCACGACTAACTGCTGATTGGGAGGCACTTCTTCTAACAATGAAATGGCTGTTTGTCCTAATTGCCCATTTAGTGAAGACTCGAACCATCTCTTAGGCAAAGATCCCCTACATTTCTGTTTATGAGTTACACTCACATGAAATGCAGATAATTCTCCTTCAAGTTTGAGACCACTAAGCATTGCCACGAGTCCAACGCGTCTTATTTTGCAGACACCAAATATGACAACAGGTGTCCACTCGCGTTGCATCAAAGAATTGGTAAAATTTTTCAGCTGATCGCTCGACACTATATTATTTGTAGATTTTCTATGATTATGAGTCATAACATTCGGTACGTTATTGTTTTTGGGCTGTTGTCCAGCAGAAGGAGTACTCGACTCTTCCATTTCAATGGAATGATCTTTAAGTGGTTCATATCTTCCGGAGCCCTTATACTCTTCATCGATCTGTATCTTAGTTTCTGGTACCGGACCTCCGCTTTGTATTAAAGAACTGATGCGTTGGATAACAGTTTTGGTCTCTGGTTTAGTTTCGTAGAGATCTAACAAATAAAACATAGTTTTCCAACATTTTGGTTGAATCGGTGGTTCTCTTGGTTTGATTGGCTCTTCAACAAGTGTCACATCAGAATCCGAGTCCTCCGGCATAGTGACAGCCACTTCTTTCTCTTTGCGAATCTGTTCGACTAAATGTTCAGTTTTGTAGCTCGAACTCGAAGGCGTACGACTGGGTGTATCAGTTGAAGAGTTTCTCAATTTAACTTTTGTCAAATGGAAATCATCACGAAATGATTGAACTCTATTTGATTTCATTTCAAGTCTGGTTTCTTTAACATTTTCGTACATCGCTGTGAACTGATGCAAAAGACGAAGAAGTGGTAAATTGACGCGTTGGACAATACAATTGACATCAACACTAAAATTGGTTAAAGTAGTGGTTTGAGGCATGCCTTCTGGCCCTACGATTACAATCGAACAAACTTTTCTGTCGTTCACAAAATTGTTCTCTTGTTGTCGCGAATCTTCAGATTTTTCAAAATCTTTAACTTTTCTCAAGTCCAATTCAACGCTCAAACCGTCGCAAACGAATGCAGAGGTGTCCAAATTATTGTCGAGTTTGAGTTGAGCTTTGAATGGAGAAGAATTAGTTTGGAAGTTAACGACTGGAATCCTATTCGGCGAAAGTAAACGCGAAGGACTTCTGCTTCTATTCGGAGAGTTTCTATTCTCAGACTCAACGATATCGATCTTAAACAATTTAATTGACCCGCAAATAGAAACTTTAGTACCGAATTGACCGAATTCGAGACATGAGTTATTATTTTCTTCCTCTAGAGAAATACTGAGCGAAGATATGAATGGATGAAAGATTTCTCTGACGTCACCCATTTGTGCGACAGTAGGCAAAAAGGAGACGTCAGGAGCGGTGGGGTTTTGAGTATGTATTTTAGCAGTAAAATCATTATCAATACTATTAGCAGAAGTGAGTGTATTGAGCTTTGATTCCTGATCTAATAGAGGTGCCGATGGCTTTCGCATGGAATTAGTCAAATTGGTCACATTCTTCATGTAGTCCTGCTGTCTAGCCATCCACCAGTAAAGGTTCTCTTCGCCGTAATTATCATGACCTTCACATTCGTTATCTGCAACTATAAGCTGGTCTGCGAGCAATAAATTTGGATCTAAACTCGAAAGACTTGACTTTAAGCTCATTTGACTTTCTTCTCGCTTTACTAAACGTGTGGCACTATTTTGACTGTTAGGCGAAAACAGATACTCATAGGCCTTATTAACACCGTTTCCAATCGTTTCCAATGGAGCTGTAAGAAGAGGTGGAATCGCTATACTAGCTCTTGAAGAACGAGGAAAATTAATCGCAAGTACGCTTTGCTTACGTTTTGGTGGAACTGATCCACCGCTTAGGTTAACAGAGCCCTCAATTTGTTGATGGCTTTTCGGTGAGGATTTATTTACAAAATAATTATCACTATTTTCTCGAGAAGTCCCTTCAAATTGCTTGCCATCGACTGATACTCCACTTTTAGTAGTCAATAGTTTGGTTGTCTCGTCGTTATCCTCTGTTTCATCTCCAGAATCAGTTTCAATAGAGATTTGTTTAGACTTCTCTTCCAGAAGTACTCTAAGCGGGTGTTTATCACCTTTCCTCAGACGTAAATTTTGTTGAATAAATAATGGCATATATAAAGCATTCTTCCACTGCCGACACAGAGCAACGATACCTCTTTGCAAGTCTAGAAGACATGGAAGTGTTTCAAGTTTGAAATTAGCTTCAAATTCATCACAAGGTTTAATAGATTTGAAATATCGTCGAAGAGCTGTCACGAGTTGACACGACGGGTCGTCTTGTAGTGATTTGGCTAATGGTGTGAACAAACGAGACAAATGTTTGCTTTGAGGAGGAATGTGTACGCCTTGAACTTCGAGACCAGACGTCATTAAGCAAACAATAACTGAAGTGACTCTTTGTTCACTGACTTTACGTAAACATTTAAGAGATAGAAGTAGTCGATCGGCAACACTGATCCACGCGCTGATTGAAGGCGCCGCTGAACTCAACAAATGCCAGTCTAATCGAGTGAAATCGATTTTTCTTGTGTTCGGTGTCTTCGGTGGAGCCGCAAAATTGAACCAAACGGTAGAGATTTCAGCGACTAATGACGAAGAATGACTTGTCTCTTGAATCGGTTCAATATCTTTATTATCGCTATTGGTTTCATTGGTTTCCTCATCTGATTTGACTTGAAAATTCTCTTCATTCCGTTTAATTTTGACTCCTTTTATATTGATATTTTCGACCCCACACTCAAACATAATAAATCCAAGTAAGTGTTCGTCATCTGTTGACTGAACTTTTACGAAAACATTTTCACATTCATTATCATTGATAATACAGTCCTGTCGTTGTAATGTTTTGCGACTTATTCTCGACGGTTTGGAAGTCGATTCTTCTGAATCACAATTAGATGATGAAAAAGGTCTAACAATTTTGAAGTTAACTTTACTGTATTGACACGGAATGACAGTGAGAATGGCATCTTTCAAAATAGTACTGCTATTCTTAAGACGAGACAATTGCATGTGCAATGAACACAAGTTCGCGTTCGCAATCGTTTCCTCCAGATTTGTATCCACTGTTTCTATAGTTAGCGCTTCGATTTCTGACAACTCTTTTTTAGGTTTCTTAGAGAAAAATCTACTCATGAGTGCTTTTTCTGTAAATGATAAGGTAGAGACTGAGCTCTGATCCATAAATGTATGGAGAGTTCGTCTTTGCTTCAAGTGATGCGATGAGAAAAATGAAACATCATTTATAGAGACAGAAAGAACAGAAACACACGTCAAATCTTTTATATTATCTAAAGCAGCGAATGATATGATCTCTTCAACAATAGATGCCTGAATCATATTTATGTTAATTTTATTAATATAAACATAAGTTAATAGTTTCAAAGTTTTCGCTTCTTCGAACTGATTCGCCACTAATGACGTGTCATTACTTTCATTTTGGTTTTGATTACGATTAGAATTTTTCAAGTTTTGTCTTCTGATCAGTGTTTGCCACGCCTTAGCATTCAATTGTCCCAAATATAACATTTTCTCTTTTTTCAATTTATTATTCTTCTCCACTTCGTTCAGACAATTCAGATTCAAATGATTGAGTACTGAAATGGGATGAAGTGTTGAAAGAGTTGGTGTAACACTATCTACAAATGATTTAAGGCCTTCGAGTGACAGTGGAGACAGTTTTATGTCGATGTCATCTTTTAATTTTATGAGAATTGTTAGTTTTTCCGATTTTATTTCAACATTTTTTGAAATTATTTTATCATTTTTATCCCCGAACTTTTGACTATTAGTTTTCTCAATTTCAAAATGAACTGATCCGGGAATGAAGTCATTGTTGAGGTTATTGGAAAACGAAGAAGAACTTTGCGGTTCATTATTATCTTTATTTAGAATATGTAAACACGAAAATCCATAAGAACTGGCCTTAAACCTTGGTTTCCACTGAGATTTTTTCATAAACCAATCCTTAGTAGAAACATGTGATGGTGTGAAATGAGGAATCGGTGGCGGAATATCCCAATTATAGCATACATATTGCGAAAGATGTGAGGCGTAGGAGGACATCAATAATGGAGATTCAGGAATAGGTTTTTCCATTTGATTTCTGAGATCAACAAGAGCTAAGTCTTCATGTGATGAGAGCGCAGATATAAATGAATTACTTGAAAGTGAGTTCGTGTCGGCGTTTCTATTCGACTCATTGCCAGTAATAGTTGCAGACTCTGATGTCAGGCTATAGTACTGAGTCGTTGCACCACTCGATATGTATGGCTGTTCTGCAGAATAATAGGAATCGCTTTGTTTTTGTTGCTTTGAGGGGTCACTAATACTTGAAGATTTTCCGGTATTAGAAACATCTTCTGCCGAAAAATAGCGTTCAGATGCAGACGAAGCAGACTCTAAAGATTTTGTGCGGAACACATTAGAAGTATGTTTCGGCGAATTTTCTTCAAATTCTACTTTCTTTTCAAGAGTATTTGATTCACAATTCTTCTGACTTCCAATGATTTCCGAAATGAGCGCTGAATTTTGAATTATATCATTGACAGCTCCGCCGCTTTCACTTAAACTACGATTACGTCTGAATATGTCACCAAAATATTGATTTGTTTGCTGTGAATTTGATGGAATGCGAAATGATGATGACTTGGACGGAGATTTTGGATATGTTGGCGACAAGTCATTCTTCATTAAAGGTGATGAAACTGTAAGTGAAGTATTGGAAACCGGAGTACTTAACTGTCGGTTTAATAATCCGAATTTCAATCTCGATTTCAAGTCACTTTTACTATCTGTCATCGACTCTGAAACGGTCGGTGAAAACTGTTCTTCGAAAAATGGCACCAAATCTAACAATTCTTCATCTTCACCTTCATCTGTTTGAACCCTTAACCCGAGTACAAACTCTCCTCTATGTAAAAGACTTTCACCGAATGCCAAATCTTTATTTTTATTCATTTCTGAATAGTATCTCAAAATGTCTTTATCCGTATTATCAGAATATTCTTCAGCGCAAACATTAAAAAAGTTAAGGCCATCTTTATTGCTACCAAAAAAGGTTGACCCGCCAACACATCCACACTTTCCAACCAAATTCGGCGGCAGAATATTTGGCTCTTCCGTCCATAAAAACCACAAACGTTTAGTTTTCTTATCATGAATTTTAAGGAATGTGTTTTGTGGTAGAGTATAGGTATCTACTGATGACAAAAGATCTGCCGCATCAACAAATATGGGACCCAATGATACACTACTGACTTCTAACCAATTTGTGAGCTCTTTGGATAATGAAAGACGTGATTTTGTGCTATTATTTGAATTATTGGAAGGTGTGTTCGTCACTACAAACTGACGAATCGTTATTTTATTAATCAGTGCTGTTATGCCAATAGATGTGTGACAGCTGTGAATATTACAAGTCGATAATTTGATTGGAATTAATTGCACACAAATCGCAACATTTGACTCAACGATATAAACATCAATCGCATCGATAGACACTCTAATCATTCTATATTTGAGATCTTCTGGATATGGACACAATTTAGTGGCAGTTGATTGTGGACAAACTGATTGTATTAAATCGTGGAGACATTTCTGGTATGGAAATGGAGGTTGAAGTGAATAATCGGTTTGCATCACTTGAAGAAGGAATGTTTCCAATGGTGTGATGATGTGTTGAATCTGAGGTAATGTCAGTCTTCCGGCTATGTCTCCAAGTTGTACGTCTACAAGCCATGCGTACTCTAGTGTTTCGCTATCTAATGGACGCTCAACTCCTGAGAACATTGCGTGACCGCGAAATTGAAGTGATGAAAGAGTTAAATAACCATTTTTTAGATGGCAATTATTGTCAGCTCGTGTTTGTACATCAGTTGATATCAGAACTAATGGAGAGATTAATAGTTGTAAATGTGTTTCTCTATAAGTTTTATGCAATTCAAAGCATAGTCTTTCCAAATAAACTGAAGGACACGGCGGGTCGCTATCATTGCAACACTTCATGAGATGTGCCTGAATGTCATGTAAAGTGACTGAAACTGTAACCTCAAACGGACGATATACACGACTATCAAATGGCTTGATATCCATCTCAAAATGATCGCTATTACTATTTTTTTTATTATTATCAGCGAATTTGTCGAAAAATGAAAAAGTATTGCAACTCAAGTCAGCGAACTCTTGACATTCTCCTAAATAGTTCTCTTTTATATTCCATAACATTCTGAATAAAGTTCCAAATAAGCCGATAATAGACGGACCGATTTCTAATTCAATCGAAATGACATCGGGTTCGAGAGATGTCGGATCGAAATCATCGGGCGCTACATCGATATGTTTTGGAGACCGGTTTGGTCTCATCGGTGAGAGCAATATCTCTTCCAATTCAGGCGTTGTTATTTCAGACTCTTTTGGTGAATAAGTCTTGGGCGGAATCGGCCAATATTTGTAAGTAATACTCAAAGCAACAATTGGTGCAGTCCAACAATCGAACCAATTATTATCTTTTGTCACAACATTTCTCCATTTTCTGTCATTTGTAAATAAATTTGTTTTACTGACTCGATTCCCATCTCGAGAGACAATAGCGGCGTACGAGTGAAGCATTTCAATGATGTCTCGATGAGTATTACTTTCTGGCAAATAAAAGGCTGCCTCTAAACTCTCGCCCTGAATCCACATTTTAATGGCAACATTTGGTGGCAAAAATTCGACAAATGGTAAATCAAAGGCCATATCGAACAGTTCACCACAAATAGCCAATTGTGAGTTCTCTCCATTCAAACTCGTCGAACAGTCAATCCAATTGTGTTCATTTGCGAGTGTAAGCAATTCGAACTCTTTGAGCACAATTGATATCTTGCAAGTGTAAGGAACAAACTTCAAGATATCAGGTTTTGCTTTTCCGGCCCAGTCCTCGATTAATGCCTGAAAGAAGACTTTATGCGCATAAATCAAGTCAACGGTGGCTTTACAACCGGTTAAAGTACAGATCCATTCTTGATGCTCATTCCAAATGCGCGGATACGCTATTTTCACATCGAATTCCAGGGTTTCACTAACAGCTAAAGGCCTGAATTGAAGACTAGTAGTGGCGTCCAAATGCATAATCTGGCCGAGAATATGACTGACATAACCCTTTTCATTATTAATCCACGGAATTGTGATCTCTAAGTAAGAACCCGGACCTGCGTTCACATGAAGTGCATTCGTTTCTTTATTTTTAGTGAACAAGACATCGATTTTGGCTTCAGCTAAAGTGCTTAACCTAATATCAAAGGAGTCGAAAAGTCTTCGTTCACCAGCTTTTGGTTTTCTCGTGATTTCCATCTCTTTATAATCAGACGGATAGAAAAAGTTGTAGAGATGTTCTCTTTGTCGGTCAGCCCACGGGCCGTAACTGAAATCAGTCCCTTTACCACATTTGATGACTAGACCCCAAGCGGGAGATGTGAACTTCTCAAATATGTCTCCATTCGCGAGCTCTATCTTTTCTGGTTTATCAGAAGCGAGTCCGGGCTCGTCCTGATAGTAATAGACATCGATTTTATTGGTTTGAAAGACAATGAAACCCTCGCCCATAAATCTCGGCGGTTCGTCACTAATGCCTAAGAACTTAGGACTGGGCGCTAATATCATTTTGACATTTTCTGCTTTACATTTTGTGATGTGAGTGAATAAGTCATGAGGAGAAACAGCCGGTCGTGTCGTATATATAAAGTATGACTCCTCTAATAGTATTGATAAAGTGCTTGGAATTAATTGGTTTCCAAACACGAAACGACCAGAAGTTATTTCTATTTTTGTCACTGGAATCAGATCACGCCATATTGAGCGCTGACTATCACTTTCATTCACACTATTAATTAAATTATTGCCTCCATTATTGCCTTCGTTATCATTATCATCATCATTGAGCTCGTCGTCAATGAGTTTTGACGGTAAACCAAATAGCTTTTCGAGTTCTTTATATCTTTGAGTTCTATTATAAACATGTAATTCGAGACCATTCAATAATAGGAGAAGACGTACTTCTGAATTGGAAAAGTCTTCAGTTTGAACATCTTTGGGCATGTACGGCAACCACCACCTGAACACTAACCTATAATGCAATTCATATTACAGTCAAGTTATCACACATTTTCAATCATTCATACCATCCGTCTTGTATTCGTATTGAATAGTCTTCACTCACATAAACAACATCTCTAAACATTATTTTTCCTGAAATTGTTGCCAAACAAAACGATCCCATTTTGAAGTAACCGTTTTTGATGATAAACCGGTTAACGATTTGCGACACAACAAAACCAAATAGTCTTGAGTTATAGAAAGTAATATATGAGACCCAAACCATCGCTAATATCCATATTATAAATGGAAATAAGTTTCTCATGAAGAATGCGAACCAATCGGACGCTGAAGAACCCGGTTCTGGAGGTTGAATCAGTGGCTTATCTGTAGAGTTGGCGTAAATTCCCTCCAGAAATATATCTTTCATTTTATTGCTGAAATCAAAAAATTCAATAATTATTTTCTTAACAGAAATATTGATTTGTGTTGACTTGTATTGACTCACATGAAGTTGAGCTCATCATCATTTGAATCAGTTTTAGTGCCCGAGTCATCAATTGTTGTCAATTTCTGCGCCATTTCTTAGTATTTTATCTTTTCTTCAGTCAATTATTTCTTAATATTCACAAAACAATTCAAATTAATATTTTCTTTATCACGATATCAGTAATTTTGTACATTATTTTTCACTCAATCTTCAAATCAATAATAAATACATTTTGTTGTCAACAAAATAATTAATAATAAGAAAAATCAATAAATAGAGTCTTTTTATTATTTTTTTCCGTTCAATAAATATTCAAATCATTAATAAATATAAACAAATGTGTCTCTTGTGAGACCACTTTCTTATCACTTTTAGCATTACAACTATTTTATACATGATTTTTCGGTCAAAAGTTTCACTAATTTAACAATTTTCCAGATTTGAATTCTTTAAGCATTTCTATTATTTTCATTTTTTAAAAATCCTAATTTTAAAAATATCATTGAAAATAATTCACAATAAAATCAATAGTCAAATGACTCAATAAAAATGAAAAATAATTCAAATCACCGAAAACTTAAGCAAAGTTTAAAGTCTTTAGTATTGATACAAAACATTGAAAAACAGCTGATTTTACAAATATGTGATGTTTTGAAAAGATATTGAAAAATATTTCGTACGAAATATAAATCCAATTAAAGTTGTGAATGAATATGAAAGTAATTTTCGATCAGAGATTTGATCTGATTTTAAATTTGAAAAAATTATACTTTTTATGAATATTATAATAATATATGAGAAGAAAAAATGTTAGAAATAAATGTGATTTCATTATTAATACAATTAGTATTAATGAGCAATAATTTGGTGCAAATCTATTCACTTGACAATGGCTTGTGTTCAACACCACCGATGGGTTGGCTTTCTTGGGAACGGTTCGGCTGTAATACTAATTGCGATCGCAATAGCAATGACTGCATCAGGTCTTCATTAAACTGATTAATTTCTATAAAAATTGATTTATTAATCATTTTTATAATAGTGAAAAACTGTTCACTCAAATGGCAGACAAGTTAGTGAGTGATGGCTATAAAGATGTTGGTTATGATCGCATTAATATCGATGACTGTTGGATGAAAAAGAGCCGATCAGATGATAAGAAACTATTACCTGATCCCAAGAGATTCCCGAATGGCATTAAATATCTTTCCGATTATGTAAGAAATCTGTTGAATGTTTTGAAGTCTTTAATACTAAATATGGATGTGATTTGAGTACAGATGCATTCAAGAGGTCTTAAACTAGGAATTTATCAAAACTATGGCTTAAGAACATGTATGGGATTTCCAGGACTTATAGGATTCTCAAAGTTAGATGCGATGACTTATGCGGAATGGGGTGTAGATATGGTTAAATTGGACGCGTGTTTCACTCCAGTCCATGCTTTAGATAAGGGTTACATAGAATTCGGTGAACACTTGAACTCAAGCGGACGTCCAATGGTCTACTCTTGCAGTTGGCCTTACTATCAAATGCATACCTCGGCTGTGGTTCCAGATTGGAATTCAATTGCAGAACATTGCAATCTCTGGCGCACTTATCACGACATTCACGCCAATTGGAAAGACATTTTAGCGACAATTGATTTTGTTGGCGATAATCAGGAAATCTTCAACCGAAACGTAGGGCCCGGACGTTGGAATGATCCCGATATGGTATTAACTTTCTGTTCACTAATTTTCATTCAGTTAATGGCTTTATTATTACTATTTGAAGCTATTAATAGGCAATTCAGGCTTAAGTGTAGAACAATCTAAAGTACAAATGGCTTTATGGGCAATAATAGCGGCCCCGCTCTTCATGTCTAATGATTTAAGGAATATTAGGAAAGAATTCAAAAATATTTTACTCAATAAGGAAGTAATTGATGTAAATCAAGATAAGTTAGGAATTCCAGGGACGAGAGTATTTCATAACGAAACGTTAGACATATGGTTGCGACCGATTCTCCCACAAAACACCGATGGAATGAAGACCACTTCTTTCGCGATCGCATTTCTAAATCGTCGAAACAATGGTCCGATTGATGTAAAAGTTAAACTTAAAGAATTGGGATTAACGTCTAGCTATGTATTTCGTGACTTATTCGATAAAATAGATTTGGGAGTAAAGGATCAAAACGACAAAATCAAACTTTCTATTCCATCGACAGGAATCAGATTACTTAAGGCTCAAATTAAAGTTAAAAATAAATGATTATTTCCAATCAAATATAGTCTATGTGTGTATTTATATCACGAAATCTCATGTAAATTTAATCTTTTCCACTACAGCCTAATTAAGATCTAATTAATTCATTTCACATAAGTTTCAACGCTATCAACTCAAGTCACATAATTTTGTTTTATTTCAAATAATTTGAATTTTTCTAATCTATGGATATTATCACTGCTTAAGAATTTGATTTAATCTTCTGGTATTCGTATGTTCTTCTAGTCAGGAATTTTAAAAGGACATGACTTTATAGATAAACTACATTTATATAGTCTGGTGATTAAGTACTTCACCCGAATTTCTTGTTAATAAAACTTGATTATCAGATCTTTTAACGAAAATATTTTCATTAACTATTGGACTTGAAAGTTGTAAAGCTTTTGAGCACAGCTCAGGGCTAAAAGTGATTTTGAAACAGTCAAAAACTAATTAATCGAATCTTGAATTTCCAGAAATTTTATAACAAACTCTCATTCAAACAACCGATTTGTTCCACTTGTTTTGAATAGAATAACTTGTCCTTATCTTTCAAGTTAAAAACTATTGTCTATGAAATAATAGTAATTTCCACGTATTCGCTAAAAATAACACATAATGTATTGAATTTTTGAATTCAATGAAACTTTTTTCAAGTGTTACGAAGAACTCATTATTATAGTTACTGGCATTGAAAGACATTGAAAGGTATTGTAATTATTGTAATTGAGTTGAAGTGGTAACTATAGCATTGGGTTATTTGTCTTCCGTATGACTAGTAATAGGTTGTTATACAGAACACATCCAAATAATACACTTTAGTTTTTGCTCTGATTGATGCTAAAGCTCTTATTCAAATCATTTCAATGCAACCCATCAATCATTACCACAAATCCTATGCATTTCAATAAAACTCTCAAAAGTTTAAAATACAAAAAAATATTTAGTCCACAAAAATTAGTCATTTGGGCCAAACATTCTTTCAATTGAGCAGTTTTTATGTCAAAACTTAAACTTTCAAAACTATTTCAATACATTTTATAGTACTGTAAAGAAATGATTCAATTATTAAATACAATAAAGAGAGAATACAATTGAAAACAAAAGTTTATCTCCAACTATAATATGACAGAAAA
>JAQFZT010001589.1:0-14495 GCA_034696325.1 Camisiidae sp.
TGCAATAAAAAATAAAATACAAGATTTAGAAATATATTGTTTGAAATTTGCTTCAAATAAATTAAATGATGTCTGGAATATAAATGGCTTTCTATACTATTAAATAGATAAATTGTGTATAACTTAACAGTTAATTGTTTTGAAATGGCTTTTAAGTTGACTCTTCTGTCTTCTCATAATTGTTAATTCATTTTTTCTAAAATTCTTTGTGTTCATTGGGAACCAATTTTATTAATTGAATTCATTTTGTTTAGGAATTCAATTTATATATCAATTTTGATTTTTTCAATATTTAATCATTTGATTTCTGAATTTTTTTCGCAAAATATCAACGGATTTAAACTTCTTGTTATAATTGAATTTGACGAATACATGAAATTCTCCTTTTCTAAATTCAATTTTTTCAAGTTTCATATGAGAAATAAATTTGTTTTTGAATTTTCCTTTGTTTTTGAACTTTTGTTTGTTTTTAAATGTGAATGTAATCACTAAATAGAATGAAATGTCATGACATGTCATAACTTATATATTTAACAATACAATACAGTTTTAGAAAAACATTTGTACAAAGAGTTCATATTTTTAATTATTTCTAAGATTTTGATTCGTTCAACATTTCTTCACATTATTTCAAATTAACTTTTATTGTTCAAAATCAGGCATTTCTTGAAAATTTTTATTGATTTTGCGTTTATTATCCAAATTAAACCACTGATTATACTAATTATCACAGCTTTTATTCTTACATAATTCGAATTCGATTAGAATTATTTCATCGATAAGTTATTTAAAACCAAGATCTTTGAAATTTTCGAAATACTTGGCGTTTGATTTGTCTAAAAAGTTGACATTGAAATGGCCGATAATTATAGCCTCAGATACAATATTTTCCTCTAAAAAATTGAAAAAATTAGTATTGTATTCCACTGTTGAGTTCGGCGGTCTATAAAATACTATTAAATTGAAACTTTTTGTGCGTTTTTGCGAAACTTTCATACAAATCATTTCAATATTTAGATTGTCTTCAATGATATCAAAAGTAAAGTTTCGATTCGAAGTCACCGCTCGATTACCAAAACCTCTATCTTTTCGGTACAAATGACATACATTTATGTTTAGTTGAAAGTCGTCGTGACCAGAGTTTAGCCAACTTTCGGAAATACATAAGAAATGAACTTCTGTTTCACTACAAATAACTTTTAATTGACTTATTTTATTGACAATACTTCTGGCATTCTAATGAATAATTTTCAGTCCTTTAATTTAATCAATTTTTGACATTCATTATCAAATACTTCTTGATAATCATTACACGGACCAGGATTTAGTTGAATATCACGGCATAATAAGATGAAAAGTAATAAAACTTATGCCAAACAATATTGTTGTTGATATACTTTTTATTTTTATTGATATCTTTGAAGGTGACGCGTAAAATAGAAGAGATTTTCTCAAAATTGTTTCTTGTAATTTTTTCTACTGTTGAATATTTACTGTAATAATAGGTTATGTCTTTACGATTATTGATTGAATTTAACTTAATAATTATAAGACAATAGACAACAATAGGAAAGAGAATTAATTCAAAAAAACATTTGAATGTTGTGTTGACTCATTGACTCCTATAGCTCATGAGACTCATGATACAAGCGATGGCGATCTCAACTAATGGCTTTATTGAGAAGAAATATTCTCATAAAGAATGGCAATTCAACTCAAACTATGATTGTATTGAAAATAAATAAATCCAATTCTTTTAAAAATAGATATATTTCTTATTATCCTAATTGTTATTAACAGAAAATTTTGGTGCCGGTATTCTTAAGATTATTTGCCTTTGAAATGAAGCTTTGTTTACACATTCACTCAAAAATGCAATTAATGAGTGAATAGAGAGGGGAACCAATTGGTGTATCAAATTGTAAATACCTTGATATAGAAAACCCCTCACCAGTACCGGACTTCACATATAAAACATGGTTTATCGCACCTCAAAATACTTTTACACAAAATATATCTCAAGAAATCAAAGAAGTCTCAAATGTAATCAATTAATCAAAAGTTTGTTTTTATCAATATTTTATTAATTGATATCTCTATCTATGCAACAAATTATGTGTTATCCGGATAACCAATTAATACAGATCAATAACTTGTTCGGAAACTATGAAGATTTTGAGAAGTATTATCTCGAAAATTTGGAAAATCTCAAAATCGCGATAATATTTGATGACAAAATTAACTTAAAGATTAGTTATAGAATACGAATGCCTTTCAAAGTAATTCCTAGTGATCAACAATTGAAAGGAAATGATGGTAATTTAGAGTTATTTATCTTTTAAATAAAATTTCTTATACTTACGTTTTCTGCTAATGATTGGCAATCCTTTAAGTACTATTGGACTCATATTCACTCCTATACTCGTATTTGGAATCATATTTCTTGTAGAAATGTTTTCGAAGAAACCGTTTTAATATCTTCTAAACAGAGAAACATTAATATAAATCTATCGAAGCAATCGATGTTCAGAAAGCACTCAATGATCCGAACAAACAAAACGTATGATCAGGAAAATAAAATTGTTATTTTATAAAATATTAACTTTTTCTATTAATAGTAACCTTTTTATCTCAATTTGATTTTTCAATGAGAAACCGGTATTATTGTTGCATAAATTGCGTAAAGAGTACAAGTAAAGCAACTTATTTAGAGATGACAAACAATCGAATGACACAAATCAAGTAGAGGTTGCTGTCAATGACTTGAGTCTTATGGTTGAGAATAATAACATATTCGGACTCTTAGGACCAAACGGTACCCGAAAGACATCCACTATTAAAGTCATTGTACGAGAGATGAAAGGCAAACACAAGGGATAGTTATGATTGACGGCAATGAAGTCAACTCTTCTATTTCTGACTTCTACCAGCAGATACTGTAGGTTATTGTCCACAAAGAAACATTTCTTATAGATATTTGAATGACATGCGAATTATAGAACACGTGGACACAAAGACGGAATATTTATCGGATGGCACTAAAAGTAAAGTAAGTTTCATTGAATCAATCAATAATTATTCTTCAATTAAATTTCATTTTTTAATTGTGAAGTTATGTTACATAATATCACTTTTTGTTCGACCAAAACTAGTACTTCTTGACTAATTTCCGGTACATTTATATAGTGTGATGAGTATTAAAACATAAGATTATGACAATGAATTTTCATGATAACGTTCACTAAGAGACGATCGTTTTGATTTAGTCAAACATATTAAGAGGATATTATTTAATAAACGCAACCTTTCAAATATACTTTATTTTCACTTTTTACTCAATTAAAGAAAGGGAGAGTTTATATGAATATAAGAAGAAATAATGTTTAACATTATATCAAGTTTAATATTAATTATATCTTTTACAAACGCAGTGAATCGTAACTATAATAATGAATTTACTGTTGTATTAAGTGTTATGATTATGGCATTTATACTGCTAAAATAGATAATAATCAAGAATCAGATCATAATTTTAATCTAATTTATAACTCCAGTTCTGGCATAAAGTCGATTGATTTTAACTACAATGGAAAAAAATCCTATGGCTTGAAAATGTACCAAAAGTGCATACTTTGAACAAGACACTCAAATCAATATCGAAAAAATAAATGTTATTATTGGAAGTGAAGACATGGCTTTTTCTTTGGATTGGATTCATGATCTTGTCTATTATAATGACAGCAAAAAGAGATAGATAATAGCGGTCAACAGCACTAACCCTAAAATTTTTATAGTTATCATTAATGAAACGAAAGAACGAAGTAGTGTTCTTAATAAGTAGAACTTTTCAAAAAATTCGGAAAATTATGAATTTTTGGGACTTTCCAGAATAGTAATATGAGATCATTTAACTTATAATCTCATGATCGGTACTTCAAATTTTCCTTAAGTTTTAATTAACAGAAAGATTATCATTACGAAATCTATAGGTTTTAAAATCGATTAATCAAAAACTTTAGAATTAATTGCTGAAATAATGAACAAGTTTATTTATCGCTTCAAAAACGAATTTGGGGTTTCTAAAAATATGAATATTACTTGATATTAATACGAATAAAAATTTGTAAATTACACACATCTTCCATTTTCCTTATATAATCTAGTTGTGGTATCAGGCACACACGCACAGATACCAGTTGTTAATCCACTCAAGCCAATATCAGGTCGGAAGCAACAGCGTAAATGTTGTATACATAAACCACAATTTCTATGACTGTTACAGCTAGAATAAAAACAACCATCCCTAACTAAATTTCCAAAAACTGTTCTCAAAGAATTATTATAATTTCTCTCCACTTCGCTACAAGAAGTCATGTATGAGTTGCATGAATTCAGCTTTGAGTAACAGTGGTTTCTCTTTTTATAACAAATATTTTTTTCTTTATTGCAATGGTCCTTTTGTCCATTGCAACTGTCTTTTTTTGATGACAATCTGTGAGCTTTATGTTACAATCTTCCTTATCTTCTTTACAGAGAGTTTGTTCTGAATAACAAGTGGTAAGCTGTTGGTTGCAATTTCTATTTTCAATGATACAAGTAGCCTTTTCCGTGTTACAAGTGTTATTATTATTATTGCAATCATCATAAAGGATGTTGCAAGTAGCCAGCTGTGCGTCACAATTACTATTGTTAAAGTTACAGAGAGCTGTGTCCGTTTTGCAAATAGTTAAGTCTCTGATGTACATATCATTACCAATGATACAAATCGTCTTCTCTGTATTGCATGTTTTCAAACCTGTGTCGCAGTTAACCTTATCTGAGTTACAAGTAGCATTGACTTTGTTGAAATCTTCTTATTCCTTATCACATATTGTCATTTTTGATATTGTATTTTCCAGGTTTTCAACTCATTTCTAGTATTGCTTAGCTTTTCCTTCAAATCTCGTAGCTTATTATAAGTTTCTCTCAATTTTACTTCTCTTTTATCGTTTAAGCCCTTTAACTCATTTTCTTCTCGGTGACATTTTTCAACCAAATTCATTAATTCGTTAATTCTTTTCATCTGATTTTTCTTAATACAATCGTCAAAGTGATGTTTCATCCAATTTCGTAAATAAATGAGATATTTCTTATTTGATTGATCACATCTACTTAGTTTCACTAAATTAAAATTATCAATAGATTGGTTACTAACAATTCCGAAATGAGTTTTTAGCTCATCTGGTTCAAAAGTATGCAGCTGATCAGAACATTTCTCAGCAATTTTTTCGGAAAGAAACACTCTGGTTTCTTCAAATTGAATTTCGTTATTTGCACGACATATTGCTTCAAAGATTGTTATTGGATCAATACGAGTCTTATTTATAAAAGATTCTGAATAGGATTTGAAAAAACTAAACATCCGTCTTCCAGTCACATTTTAACCAAATATATTTTTAATAATTAAATTTTCTGGATTAAATAGCATCGCTGCTAATTCATCAAATTTATTTATGAAATCAGGCTCAATTTCGGATGATATGAAATTCATAGAATCCACTTTCAAGCCTTGATGTGGCAACAAGAAGCAACTTATATTTGAGAATGTCGATTGTATATCTCGTTGTAACTATAAATTTATTGACTCTGCTTATCAATTCATCGAACAAGTCAAGGAACACTTGCTAAACTTTACTCCAGATTCCGAATTCAATTATAAATCACTTCTCCGAGAAATCTATCAATTGAAGGTGAAATGTTGACATACTGTGCTGTTAAGTCACTTCATGGATACGACTTACAACTGCTTACAATGTCTGTATGTCAAAAGAATCCGATCCATATCTGAATATTTTGGTTGATTGATTTGTTGAATTATATGAATGATATGATAAGTTGAAAGTATACTTTAGTAAACATTCATTAGAACTCTATGTTCAATAGGTTTTTCTCTCAAAATTGAAACATAGTTTAGTCTATGATTATGAGGCCTTTCTCTTAACTTGTTTAAAAAATAATAAGTATGACTTTTACCTACAAGTTATTTCCTGTTAATTCTAAATGATATATACATAGAAAACTCATAAACTATTTAGTCATAGAAATAATCAGAAAAAAGTAATATATGTTCTTATAATGCTATTAATTTTTGCACATTCTTGTAATGTAACCCAATTTTAAACTATTTTTAGATTCACTCAACAAATTTTGAACTTTTTTATGGCTTCATTATAAGCAAATGTATTTGATGTTAATTCTAGTTTCTCAGCTTAACATTTTCTTCTCAACTTTTCAGCTCAACTCTTTAGAAAAAGATTAAAATAATTGAATAACAAAACTAACTCAATATTGTAAGCTTCTTTTTTATAAAGCTCAACTTTTAACTTAATTTTCATAAATTGTTGAAATTTTATAATATATGAATTAATTTTAGACAAGTATTTAATTATTTTCTGAGTTTTTTTTATTAAAACAAAATTCCACAAATTCTAAGTGAAATAACACATATCTAAACACTTGACTACGTATTATAATAAAATGTTTAACAATTATGAATGTTAGAACAATAAACAATAGAACTACACACTAGCAAAAAGACAAGACTCCCTTTTAAGAGCTTTTCATCGCTTTTATATCTTTCGAAAAACTCTAATAGTATCTAAAATTAAGCTAAACTAACTTTAAATTGAAACTAACAATGAGGTTATATTAACCTGGAAATGTAACATAATTTTATCTCAATGCTACTCCAGTGCTAAAAATTAGTCAAAATATTAATGGTTCCTTCCTAATCTAACCTAACCTAATCATTTAAATCCTTTGGATTTTTAAGGGGGTGAAAAACTCTCTGGTTTTGAATGAAAATTTTCTCACGAGATAATTTTTCCACAAATTTTTTTCAAAATAATTTTAGCGCCGAAAATAATTCGGAAAAATTTGCCCTTAAAATTTTTTTTCTGCAAAATTACTTTTTTATTGATAATAAGAAATTTAAAAAATTTAATTCATAATTTTTTTTGAAAACTGAAAAAAGCAAAGGATGGACCAAAGGACACTTTTTCAGTAAAAGTAAAAAAAGTAAAGGGAGCACCAAGTTACACTTTTTCAGTGTCCAAGATATTTGGGGGTGTACATCCTAGGCACACCCTTACCTTGGGACAGTATGCATATTATACTCTTTAGAATAGTAGAATACGAAGAATATTATAAGTGTTTTGATTTAAGTATGTTACAATAAATCCAAAGAATTTAAATAATTAGGTTAGGTTAGGTAAGAATGATTAATTTTTTGACTATTAGGGATAACATGTTACAGTATGAATGAAATCGTACGCATGTAAATCATAATTTGAATTAATGTATTTTATGAATTTCAAACTTGAATAAGACCCATTATTAAAGTAAAATTCATTACACAATTCATGAAAAATAGATAAAACTCATAATTAGTAAACGCAAATAATTCAAAACAATAGAAACCGATAACAGGACCCGAAAGCTTTTCAATTAAAGAACAAACTTTTAGCTTCAATTTAAGATTAATCTTTTTCCTAACTATAATTGAGTTCAATCGGCTGTAAGGAATGTGTGCTTCAGTTAGAACTGTAGACAAAGAATAGTTGGCCATAAATAAGGTGAAAACCACAATAATTGCAGTTAATATGATAGTTAAACGAACCATCCAATTGATTTCTTCTTGTATTGATAAAATAATGAGCAAATCAATTTTTGGAATAGAAGAATAATAAACAGATAATAACAAATATTTCAGTTTCTTATTGATTCGAAAAGTTATTCCACAACAAAAGTTATGATCCTTTATTATATAGTCCAAGAATAATGTAATACCTATTTAAAATAAATCTGATTAGTTTCTCATCAAAATTTATTTTATTTGGATGATTATCACAGATCAGGGTCCAGACTATCGTTCATTTAAATGTTTAGATTTATGCGACACATATACAGGTGTAACAAATGTCTGCAACAAATAGAGTTGCTGTAAAACTAATAGTGATAATAGAATTCAGTTAAAAAAATAAATTATAGTTAAAAGTAATGAAACAAAGCTAAAAAGTGAAAATGAAATCAATTGAAAAGTAAAAGTCAAGTAAAGAAAATGTTTTTCAAATGTTTTGGGGATACGGGAAATCTCATTTTTATGTTTTTACGACAGCGTATTACGACTTGTTGTGCTTCCGTCACCCCTTACAACCTTCATTATGTTGAGTGTCAGTGCATTTCACATCCTGTTTCAGGCATTTGTTCCAGATATTTGTTACACCCGGTACATGCGATTGAGCTTAACGTTAAAAATTCAGTCGAATAGATATCTAAGCAATTAAGTATCTGAACCCTGATATCCATACAATTATTATGAATTTAAAATATAGTGTTGAACAAATTTTTAACAATTTTTAATCTAACCATTTTCATTATAAATATCCAACAGCTCTGAAACTTGAAGGAAACGATATTTCAGATAAAGTGCCAGCATAAATGTGAATATTCCACAGCTGTACAATAATGGAATTAAATAATAAGAGCTTAACATAAATGAAAACAGCCAAAACAACGAAGTTATCAGAGATAAGTTCATATTGGGATCCATATAAGCAGTGAATGCAAACAAACTGTATATAGTAGAATATGTTATAATTGTTAGAATTATTGCAGCCAATTTGCATTTCGATTCAAATGATTTCGCGTATCTCTCATTTAGAGAGAATTTCGGATAATATCGTAATTGATTCAAAAACTCATAGAATACATTTTCAAAATTCACTTCAAGATAGTGAATATAAAATCCTATTATTTAAATAAAAATAGGGGTTAATTTTTTTCAAAATACGGTCATTGCTGTAAGAATAAGTTTATTTTCATAGAAAACGAAATTATAAACGGCTTTTCAATTATAAATCTAAAAATTATTGATTGAATATAAGGCAATTGAGTAAAGCATAATTCATTCTTACCCATAAAAGCCATTTCCATATATGCAGAACCAATCAATAAACTTAATATTTCAGATCTTATGAACAAATAAGTAAAATCTGCGAATAAAATTTTGACAATCCTTTCATTGGTGATAGAAATGATTAAGAATTTTAAGCCCAAAATTAACAGATTCATATTGAAAATCCATGTTATCATTTGTCTCTTCAATGATGTGGTTTTTGAAATATAATCCGCCAATGATTTACTTGACACTATGCGGAAACGAATCGCATATTTCTCTACTAAATCCAATCCTTCGTGTGGGTAATTCGGATCATATTTTAATTTTAGTTTTAGATTCGAAAATATGTGACTCATTTTTATATTAATTCAGTTAACAATTAATCTTCGAAACTGGAAATAAATTTTTTAATTATAAATCTAAAAGCTTCTATCATAATGAGAACCTATTGATTTTTGAAACATTGAAATTTGATGAAAAATTATATTTAAATAATAAAAATTTTGTTGTTTTCAACTTTGTAACTTATTTCTACTTTTGCTTCTCTTTAACATTATGTTTAATTTCTCCTTATGAAAATTTATATTTAAAATAAATTATTATATCACATAAAATTGAGACTTTATTAAATAATAAATCTATCCATATTAAGAATGTTTCATATTATGAATTATGTCAAATAGTAGTAATAAAGAGATTAATTAAGTTTGTTTTATAATCATGAATTTCTTAGTTTAAAAACTTACATTTATTTGAGAAACGAAAAAAATTCAATATAAATTGATGGCAATTAATTTATTGTGAATCAATGGTATTCAAACTTCTACCAAATGAATAGTTCATAAAAAGCCATCAATCAAAAGAAATAGAAATAATTTATTATTCCTATAACGCAATTTGGTATTTGACAGCTCCGTAGAAAAGCACTGAAAAGTTATTGTTTTAAATATTTATAATACATGGAGAAGAATAAATATTTTATATGAATACTAAAGAACTTATTTGGAGTAAAGTAAAAATGTCGCACTTGTTTCACAAAGAGTGCTGAATAAAAAAACACGAGGTTCGCAGTTTATGTTTGAACCATACTAATTAATGCCAGATTTTTGAAAATAGAATGAGAGTAATGACTTTTCCCTCAAAACTTGTGTCCATTTACTTGAAGAGGAACAGAAATCAATATAATTGTTTATTCTTACCTATGATAGTCATTAATAGATAAGCAACATTAGCTAATAAAGCTAATATTTCAGACCTTATGAACAAATAAGTGAAGTCTGCGAATAAAATTTTAATTATTCTCTTATTTTAGATCGAGATGATTAAATATCTTAAGCCAAAAATAAAAAGATTAATTATCAGAACCCATGTTATAATTTGTCTCTTCATTGATGTTTTTTTCAAAATATAGTCAGCTATTGATTTATTTGACAATATGTGGAATTGAATCGCATATTCTCTAATATATCCTATCCTTCGTGAGGTTTATTCGGATCGTATCTTAGTTTTTGTCTTCGATTTAAAAATATTTGACTCATTTTACTATAAAAGTTCAAAAATATCCCTCAATATATTCTTTATTGATTAAAACTGAAAATAAGAAACTTTATGAAATACCACAGTCTTAATAAACTTTACATCATTATAAACACATTTTTTTGCTAAACATTGAATTTAAAATAGTTTTTCTTCTTCAGCTCTGATTTCAATTGATTTCAAATATAAGATCTATCAAAATATCCTTAAATGGCAATTATTTCATCAATATGGCAACTCTGAAATGAGTACAGAAATTAATTTTCAAGGATAACAAACAACTTATTTTCTCTAAGAAAATTTCTTAAAACTACACGTACGCTTGTTTTTAATCAAATATTTCAATGGATACTTAGAGAAAACATTTGTTTTTGGCTGTTTATCTACGTTAATTAAGTTTCTCATTGTATATACGGCTCGAAATTAGGAATAAAACACGAATACATTTCAAACAAACTATGTTTTTGATTAAAAATTGAAAGTAATATTCATATTAATAAAGTAAAATATATAAAGATATATTATATTTCAAATTTTGTAAGAGAAATCGATGAGTATAATGATTATTTCATTTTTCTTATTTATTCTTTAAAAAAATCTTATTTGTTAAAATATTTTGTGTCCGTGTGTGTGTTCGTCTTCAATAATGTAAATGAACGCGTATTGTCGTTCTATTTCATATTTATAGAGAAACTATTATTACAAATGAAGTTGCATTTGCGTTGCATTATTGGAACACGCGCTCAATAATATGACTTTAATTCTTATATGAAATTGAAAGTCATATGTTTCATACATTTCAAATTGTACTCTTTTCGAGTCTTGAAAATGAAATTGAGCTCAAGTCTTAATAAAGCAACAAAATATAGTATTAGTAATAAAACATTGAAATTATCGAAACTATTATCTGATTGAAACCTTCATTCAAAAACTTGAGTCTATTATTGAAATATTAAAAACCATTTCAAATACAAACAATAAAAAGTCTAAACTTGATTTTAGTTTATAAACAAAAGAAATATGAAATACTATTTCTTAACTCTTAATCATTGAGTTTTAAATAAAATGTTTGAACAGAACTTTGCTTAAAATGAAAAGCATTTGTAGTGCTCCGAATGTTGTTATCATTGATGATGGAAAGCTTAAACTCCACGATAAGATAACGCCACAATATTCATGTAATTTTATACTTATCCATACGTAGGTAAGTCTAGCTATTGTGTAGGTGTGAAATTGTATTTTTAATGGCAATATCTATTTGGGCTACATTTGATTACCATAGAGCCTTAAAACGCTCTTTGGGTATAAAAATAAGTTTAAGAGACAATTTTAAAATTTTATAATTAAATGTAAATACTTTTGAAAAATTAAAATTTATATTTGCTTATTCAATTAAGCACTTCAATTAAACTGAAATTATAATTTTTGCAACATTTAAACACTTCAATTATAGTTTTTGCAATATTGTCAGACACATTGAAAACTTTTATGTTACAGTTGTCCTCCTCCTTTGCTAAAAATTAGTTTAGAAATAATATTTATTTATAATATAACATATAAACCTTTCTATATTTCATCTGTATATGTTTGAAGACAAAAATGTGTATGCTGTCTTCCCCCATATCTAAAATTCTAACTGTGTGCAAACTTTCACTCTGCGAAAAATAATAATACCGTTTTGTCGCGTTTTTTACTGCATGCTGTAATAGTCGAATTCTAAAGATTTTTGTGCCCTCAAAATCTACTGCAGTTATATTCGAACATAACTGCACCCCCTCTCAGAGAAACACATATAACTGCACCCCTTTTTAGAGAAACACATATAAGAGAATTAAATATTTTAATGAATAATTCAGTAAAAATGAGCTTAAAATACATCAAATTAATAGAAAAATTAATGAACGATCGGTAAAACTTCTTCTATCACTTCTTGAGACTCTTCGACATCGCTCTCATCGTCTGTCAGACCGGTCGGATCATCATTGCCGTCGGGCACAGCGCTGGAATTCAAGACAGCAATTAACTTACTGTTCAGTTTAGTGTCATTGCTGTCATCTTTCTTTTCATTGAAATTGCATTGTTTAAAGCTATTGATTATCTGTTTTTTCGATAATTCGTTCCAAGCAGTTAAACACCATTTGGCGACCAAATCATAAGCCAGCCGTTTGATAGCTCCAGATTTGGTCAACTCGTGCTGTTGTTTAGGCAATGCCATCCACTTGGCCCACTGTCTTTTGATAGAAGACTTAACCGTCTTATTCCAGGACTCGTCCGCCGGCTGTATAAGTGGTGTCATTCCTCCTGGAATTATCTCGACTTTTGTGCCGAATTTTTTGCAATTATTCGCTTAAACTCTTGATTTCTATGGTGTGTCGCGGCATCGATGACCAGTAGGTTACGGTACTCGGGACCGGTCGGGGCTTCGAATGTCTGTTTAGGAAAAAACCTCCGGGTTTTTCGAACCAAACTGTTTTGCGCCATTTCTACATCAATATATAAGTGACCGATCCCTTATCACTGACCTCTATTTTGATATCTTTAGGGAACTGCCCCTTAGGGGGTTTCTTCAGGCCTTTAAATATAATGACCGGTCGACACTTCCGGCCGTCATTGTATGCATAAAGCATTAGAGTAAACCTCAGTTTCTCACTTCCGGTCGTTTTGACTTTTATCGTTTTATTACCGACAAAGTCATAGGTCTTATTCATCGGTGAGTCGAAATAAATGGGCATTTCGTCCATATTTGCAATAATGAAGTTTTAGTGTATTTGTTTCTTACGAAATGCTTCAACTCTTTCGAAGAATAATAAACTGATATCCCGTGCGTTCGGCGGTATTTTCTGGCCAACACTGGTAGCCGTACGAGACTTCAAGTTATTCCTTTCGAGAAAATTCGTGCGCCAACCATTCGAAGCGGTAAATTTGACTGTCGGCGCCAGACCGGTCTGAGGGAACACCTCTAATGCTCTTGATTGAATCCCATCAGCTGTCACTACTAAACCGGCGGCTCTCTGTTCACGAAACCATTCCATTACTCTTCGCTCGACTTCATGAAACAGTGGTTTTCTTGGATATAGCAATCGTTTTCTTTCTCTGATTTTGACCGACAAATCCTCCAATTGATTTCGGTATTTTTCTTTATGTTTGACGAACTCTTGAATCAATTGGTCGATTCCGAAATTCTTTGTCGTTTCAACTTTATTTTTTGTGATTTCAAAATCGTCAATGACTGAGTTTGAATTCAATCGAATAAGACTTTCTCTTCTTTTTCGGCGGTTCGGATACGACCGGTCGATCGTCATCACTGTCTTCAACAAATACTTCTGAATCATTATATTCCTGACCGTTCGTTTCATTCATTAACACTTCGGTTTCACTCGCATTATCTTCTGATTCATCACTTGTATTATAGTTAATTGAAATCAAATTTAATAATTGAGAAATTTTTAACACTTTTGTTGATATTTATTTGAAAGCATTGGCTTTTATGAACACGAAATGAAATTTTCAATTCATATAAAAATTTTGAACTTTATTAATAAAAATTATGAATTGAGTGCAGTTAAGCTCAAATTTTAATGGGTCGGATAAAATGCTTCAAATTAAGGTGCAGTTATACTCGCACATAAATGCACCTCTTCTCAGAAATCTTCACATAAATGTATGCAGTTAAAAGCGCGGCAAAACGGTATTTTAAATTTAATATTGTTTTCAATGAAATACATAATATCTACATCTGTTTTGAAAAGTATTTCAACTAATGTTCGTTTAATAAATAGCTAAGATTTTTGTGGAAAACAAAATTATTTAAATAATAATGGTATAACTGAACTTGAGATGCACATTCTGAAGTCTAACAGAATTAAATAAATAACACGAAAAATCATGAGGATAACAAAATAGCTTCAACAAATTTTCAATTTGCAAAAATCTAAGTCTTTTGCAATAATGGCAACCGATAATTTTGTTGACAATACGAGGATGATGTTGATGATTGTTGTATATGATTTTGAGGAATAAT
>JAQFZT010001590.1:0-14494 GCA_034696325.1 Camisiidae sp.
GAAACTCAACACCCGATACCGTCCACTACTTATGAGGTATTATTGCGGGCTTAGGCCCGTCTTTGCTACTAGTTATAATATAAGTATAAGTTATTGTCTGTTACTGGGAGTCGACTTCAGGAGACCTTAGAGTTAACAACTATATGGATCCAACGGTCTCATTTTAGTTTAAATGTTTTAAATTTATTATAAGTTATTTATTTGTTATGTCATCTGTCCTTAACTTTAATGTTTTTTTTAATAAAATGATGAAAACACCCCAATACTAAACTTTATTTGAAAAAAGAGAGCGTGCGGACAGCGTCGTAACACAAAAACCGTTTAGAATTTTCCAAAAAAAATTTAAATTAAAAATCTAAAATAACCCAAACTTTGATTTAAAAATTTTCAGAAAAAATTTAAAATATAACAGAAATTATGTGCAAATGAAATTTTCAAAATTTATTTGAAATACGACGCCATACGTGTTGGCATTTTTAATATAGTGTATGTTTAAGATATTAAAAAAACTCTAAAACATTAGTGTAGAAAGAACTGCCAACACGCATGACGCCGTATTTGAAAATGTAAAAACTTAAATCTTCAGTTTGTTCCTATGTCTTCTATCTGTTCCCTCCATTCTCTTATTGCTGCCTCCACAATTTTCTGAACGTAGTTTTGAGGATTTACCCGGCATTCTGTAATTATTTTCAATCATTTATGAATATAATATATGTATTTAGATATTTCTGATTTTGAGATATGGGATTTTGAATAATTGAAACGAACCTATATTTAATAAAACTTTTTCGATTGTTCATATCTCCAAATATCTAAATTCGAAAAATTGAATTTCTGTTTTTTGGAGTTTAAATATTTAGAACAATCGAAAAGATATTTCAGGTTATAAATAATAGTAAATTAGGATTATTTCTAATGTTCGAAATCCCAAATCTCATTTTAAAAAAAAAAAATTTTTATTAACTTCAAAAGTTGGTAATAAGTCTTATCGCATATGATAAATGCTTTTTAAAGCATGTGAATGTCTATTTTTAAAGTTCAATCGCTGGATATAGTGAAAGAATGAATGAACTATACTATAGATAAATATCAATATATGAATTTTGTTTAATTAAATGTCAATTTTATAAGATTAATAGTGTAATCATATATTAAGTTAAAGATATGTTTGGTCTAGTATATTTTAAACGCTTAATGAATATAACCATTTAAGACTTTTTGGTGATTAGGGACATCTGGAAAAATATCTGTGATACTTGTGCTCATTTGCTTTTTTAAACAATTGATTGATTGAGTATAAGCTGTTATGAAATATTTAGCCCTTCAAAAGTCTCTGTATTCCAGATAAATTTCTTTTTTGTAGGATTGTTACCAATACTAATAAGTAAATTTATAATTAAAATAACATTAAACTATTAATTTTAATACTCCTAAAGATTATATATGTGCAAATAGAGGCTCAAAAGAGACACACATTATGAATAATTAAATATTTTGATTTCTCTACGTTTTCTACAGCTTTTGTATTTGGAATCTAAATATTAGATTAATGAAATACAAAAGCTGTAGAAAAGTTATAGAAATCTATATATTTAATTAATAATAATGTGGGTCTCTATTGGGTGTCTATTACAACATATATTTAAGCATTTATGTAAAAAATAGCTTACCAATTGTCAAATTAATTATAAGTTAAACTCAATACTCATTCAATGATCATTTAAATTGATTAGTTTGTCATCAACTTTCGTGATTATATGCAAGAAATATGTCTAATAATGAAAATAATTCGATCAGTAAATATATTTATACTGCGTTATTGTGCTTAATTCTCTTGGTTTGGGTGAGTAAGAAAGTTTGGTTCTCTTTCAATATCACAGACATTGTTTAAACTCACATTTCAGGGCATGGGTCATGTATCTTTTGGCACAATATTTGTTGATCTCAAGTATATTTTAAATACTTCTATTGATAGAATTGCATTAATGACAACATTTCTCATTATTGGTCAAAATATGGGCTCACTTTGTATGCAATGAATTATGTTATTCAAAATCCATAAACTAAATATATTTAAATAGCTTTCTCAGTGCAATACCTAGCCTGGTGACACAAAGGGGTCCGGGTTCTTTAGAAATTTTTAAATATCAAAGTATAGATTTGTAATGAGTGAACATAACAATAAGTATTCCTCTATTCTATCTACAGGGTGTTCCAAATTCAGCGCACCATAGGAAAATTTTAAAGTTTTTTAATGGAGATTTCAAAAAAAATTTTTGTGTTTTTTCCACGTTTTAAGCATTTTTAAGCATTTTTCAGGAAATTTTTTTAATTTTATGTTTTTTACGTTGTGAGCATTTTTAAGCATTTTTGAAATTTTGAAAATATTCGCCATTGAAAATACTTGAAAAATTTTCATCAAAAATACCTAAAAATGCTCAAAACGTGAAAAACACGATTTTATTTTAAAATTTTCATTTAAAAAACTTGTAAATTTTCCTATGGTGAATTTGGAACGCCCTGTATTATAAATCTGTATTCATATGAAAAGGAACAACAATTCAAAACTGTTTGTGTCGTAACTTAATCAGGTCACTCAATTCAACTATTCATATTCTTGGCCCTCTAGTGGAAAATTGGTGGGTATGGCACTGAGAATTCTTATTATATAATTAATCTGAATTTAGTTGGACTTCTATATAAATATCTAAACCGCCAAATCATTGTAACTATTCTTCTATTTCTGATGGGGATTTCAAGTTTATTATTGCCATATTCTCAACAGTTATGGCATTTGTATGCTTTAATTTGGATTTGTGGTTTGAGTGTAGGCGTTTTGAATAATGCATCCAATGTTTGGATATGTGAAATGTGGGGCCCAAAAAGTTCGTTTTCACTACAATTCAAGAATTTTATGTATGGAATCGGAACTGCTTTAGGTCCACTTATAGTAGAACCCTATCTAACTGGTCAAAATCACAATAATTTTGATGAGACATATATTTCAAATTCAACAAATACTCCCAAAATGAACACAACTTTAATAATAAGTAATACTGAGAGAAGAAATAAACTGAAGACTCCTTTTCTTATAATAGGATTAATTCAATTAATTGGTATTTAATTTATTTGATGAGTTAAAAGTAAAATAATAAGAAAAAATTCATTCTTTAGGGCCAACACTACTAACAATAATGTTTTTAACCAAACGATATGAAAATCCATCTCAAGAGAAGAAATTGAAAAGAGAAAATAACCAGAAAAAACTTTTTGATAGCAGAGAAAGTCAACGAAAACTAATAATAACTTTGTTTGCAATTTTTATTGCATTTCATCTCTCTTCATATACTATTTATTTACAACTTAAAGCAACATTTTTACAGTACAATTCACTCAAATTGAGTGCAAGTAAAGCCGCACAAATAGTTTCTGGAATGGCTTTCACTTACACCATTGGCTGTGGAATCAATTCTTTCATATCTCTGAAAATAAAACCTCAAAATATTATAGCAATTCAACTAACGATAACCTCTATAGGACTGATGGCTTTAATTTTCGATCATAACTTGATATATCTTTTAATAATTGGAAGTTTAACTTTAAGCTACGGATTGTCTTCTACAGCACCTTCAGTCTATGCCTTTATGGGTCAATATTTAGAAGTGACGGATAGAATTGGCACAGTTTTGATACTTTCTTCAGAATCTCTTACACTTTTCGTACCCTATATTTTGAGCTTTTTTATAGAGAAATATCCGAATGCTTTCGTTCTAACGATTGCTACCAATGTTTTAATTGAAACTTTTCTATTAATAATGATCTTATACATTGTGAAAAATTGTAGTAAAAACGAAAATTTAGAGAATAAGTCAAATCAGAAACAATGAAAATGGAGTGTTGGACATGACTATGTTTATAGAGCATTTCATTATATAATCTGAAGGTATTCTGGAATATTCAATCCTTTCAATTGTATTAATTATAAAAATAATATTTGTATTAAATTTTAAGAGTTTTATTACTTCTACTCATTCATAAAAGTTTTTTTTCTTGAATGACTTATTTTTACTATCAATACTTACGAGTTTTTGTTTTCAGAGCTAGTAATTGGCAAAAGTTCTTTGTTTATTATCTGTTATTTATAAGTTAAGACTCTTATCTTAAGATAACTTAAACGGATAGCATGTTATACATGAAAGTATACATTTTAATACAAAGTTTTTAGATCTAATAATTGACAAAACAGTTCATTTTATGTTATTTAATATTAAAAACAACGTACACTCATTTATATAAAAATAACGACCAGTCAATGGTTATGTGATTGAGAGCCAGTTTATGAAGCTTAAATGGTGATTTTTATATGCATTTACATATATTGATAAAGCAAATCAAATAAATTTACTTCACAAATGTTTGTTTTGATTTGATTTTGGATTATATATTAACTGTCCCTTAGTTATATCCTTACCACATCATTTACTCCATGTACTCCATGCGATCTTTTTATATCAATGAGTATACTGTATACAGAAAACATGTTATACATGAAAGTATATATCTTAAAATAGACAGAAGATTGGAATGCTAAAATTCATGTTTTTACCTTTTCCTTTTACATTATTTCCTTGTATTTTAATGAAAATTTATTTGGATTGAAAGCAAAGTAAAGTATTGGTTTGTTTGTGGTTATGATGTTTGGTTGGGAAATATCAGAAGAAATAAATATTTATCACATTTGTTACTGGATCCGAAAAGAGGTAATACAGAAGAAAATAACAGATGTTAAGTTTTTCACTCATATAAATACCCAAACTTTCATTAAACATGAAGTACTGGTCCTTTACTATAGACCACTTCAGTACTGCTTATGCATGACATCAGCGATTCTCTAAAGTTATCAGTGATTTAAAAATTGACATCTTATTTTTCTTATAAAGCACAGTCTTTTTGAAACAAACACATTTTGTAAGGGGTAGTACTTTTGCACACAATAGTATATTATGGATGTTTTTGATTGGTTGTTAAGTCAACACTTTTGCTTTTGCTTCTCCAGCTCAGACTCCAAACAGGGTTGGCATCCCTAGTCAAGAAATGCTTTTACAGTACTTTCCATTAGTAGAGCAGTATAGGAAGCATAATTCTTGTCTATCCGTCCCTCAAAAGCTGTACAGAAGCTTTCATAAGTGTATTCCTTATCTACTATTAGCCATGTATTGTACTGTAGTCATTACTGTACTATTAGTCATGTACTGTAGAAGCATCTCTTGACAAGTCTTTTTCAAAAAAAATTTGCCATATCTTCAAAGTGACCAGGTATCCTCAGTCGCGAACGTTGGTATTAGGCATAGCTTTGGCTCAGTTTACGGCTGGAATCAGTTTATGTAATATTTATTCTATAAAATTTTATAGTTTTTATCATAAAATAAACTTCATTTTCTGATCAATTGATGAGTTTATTGAAAAAAATCTAAATCTAAGTTCTAGTTTTGAGTGCTGTCGCAGCTCTCACTTGTTTTGGGACAGAAATAGTTCATCAGATCATAACTAAGGATTTAAAAAAAGGTTTATTCAATTGATTTCTTAATTTACGTAAATTTAACTGTTTTTTCAATTAAAAATTCAAGACATCGTTAACGAACACAAATTAGTTGGGAATCAATTGAATAATCACTTGAATAATATGATGAAAATAGTTGAAGAGTTCTCTAAAAGATATTCAATTGATACTAATTTGTGAGTCATTACTTTTGAAACGAATTGTCTGTAAATTATTCACGATTTTTAATATCTCTTAATATTATTTTTATAGATAAAATCAAATCAATTCTCAAAAACTATCACAAAATAAAGATATGATTTGTGAACAGAGAAGGAATACATAATTCTGAACTCGATTTAAAACTCAATCTGATTGAGTCCAATATACAAGTTAAACGTTTTCTTCACGTTTATAAAGATATTGAAAAATTGAATTCACTTTTGAAATTTATGTTTTAGACAATAATTAAATAATCATTTTTAATAACTATTTCCTATTCAAAGGCCGGAATCAGAAGATGGTTGAGAAGAATGAGATGGGAATTGGTTTTAAATTTGAGAAATAGTTAAGCGATTCTATGATCACAGTTTCTAATTTTGTCGCTTTGGATAAATCAAAACTCTTTTCACTTTTTAGTTTCTGAATCTAAACTTTTATCAATATTTTTCAATCATTTTATTAATAGACAAAATATTTTACTTTAAATTATTATTTTAGAAAAACTACTTATATATCATGTGTTTCTTAATCGAAGAAACTTTTTCAGTCAATCATTCAATTACTTTTGTGTGACTCAAAAACAAAGTTCTTTATATAATAATTATTTTCAATTGATTTTATTATTGATTTAGAAATGACTATAAATTTTTTTATTTCGTTATACTATTTATACTATTAAACTGAATAAATATACTTTTTAATGACTTAATAATTGATTTGATTTTTGTGTTAAAATGTTGTATTTCCTTGAATTTAAATACGTTTTGAACGAAGATTAGCTTAATTCAAGTTAAATCATTATTTCAATCCTTAAGTAATGTCATTATTAATGATTCTTTAATCACATGTCAAATATATTCCAGGTCAGAGTTTAGGGCCTAATATTGATAGAGAGATATATGTTCGGGGACCAAAAATGTTTTTGGGATATCTTAATATTATCAGTGCAACCAATCATACTATAGATAGTGAGGGATGGCTTTATACAGCAGATATTGGACATTATCATCAAAATGAGAGGCTTTTTATTACTCATCAATTGAAAGAAGTCATATAATTCGGAACTTTTCCAGTCTGTCCTTTAGAAATTCAACAGTTTTTATTAACTCATGAATCTGTGGCTGAAGTGGCAGTCGTTGGTGTTAAACATGAAACTCAATATGAATGGCCTCGAGCTTATGTTAAGGTAAAAGAGGGTAAAAGTGTTACTAAAGAGGAACTCAAAAAATTTGTTTCAGGTATGAAATTATATTGAAATAAATTTAAGTTAAGATAAAAAATACTATAAAGTTGTAAATATCTATAGTTAAAAATGTCTGAAACATTTATTTTTACAGAAACATCGGGTTTTCCAAAAAATGTGAGGGCGGAGTGGTATTTGTTGATGAAATTCTCGGATCAAGAATTGGTAAAATTGAACGCAAACATTTCAAACAATTAGTTATTAATGAAGTAATAAAAAGAGAATGAATAAGTCAAAAATAAATTCTTATTTAAATGTAATGTTAGAATTATAAGGCTATTAATCCATAGAATCCTTATAACAATAAAAACTTGTTAGAAAATTCAAAGTATTGATTGATCTAAATTCTCACTTAATGTTTGAATGTTTCTCTTCAATATTTTTGTGGTTAAGCGAGGAGTTTGGCTCAGAGGCTCAGGCTCAGACTCAGGCTCAGACTCAGGCTCAGGCTCAGGCTCAGACTCAGGCTCAGGCTCAGGCTCAGACTGACTGAGCTTATGAGTCTGAAAATATGATGTGTAGGAAAATAGAAAGTTTAAGTTTTCGCAAAATTTGATACAATTTTATGATTTCAATAAAAAAATTGAAGTTTTCAATATTTTGTCAAAAGCTCATAAATTACTGAGAATTTAGACTTTCCACATGTTATTTAATAGTTCTTCAATAGTTTAATTCCTTTTTACATGTAAAAAAAAGTTTGAAGTCTTAATCGCAGTTCAAAGTCTGAGAAATCATAGATTAAAACATGAGTTAAAAACTTGATCTTTTAATAGAGATGAATAACATTTTAACGAAGTTTAATAATAAATATCTATTTACAAGCAATTTATTTAATCTATTTAATAATGTATACATAAGTTAATATCTATTCTTTTTGAGTTGAGTGGACTTTTTCAGACATTATGTTCATAATGTTGTTGTGCTTTTCATATAAGTTACAAAAATACCAATTTTAAAGTCAATGCAGTACTGATTCATTTAGTGATTAATTTTATACTTAGTGTTGAATATTATACAACTTTACGCGTGTATTAAAGTGTAAATAATTTTAGTGAAACACTTGTTAATCAGTGAACGAAACCATAGAAACAAATAAATTTGTAGCAAAAAAGTTGAAGTATAGATGTATTACTGGTATAAACTGTATAGTAATAGAAATGTGTTATCAAAATGATTAGTTGACGTAACAGTTGATAACATTTTGCCATTGAAGCGAACTTAACTTCCAGTTTCCTAATAACTAGACGTGAAACACCTCACACTCATTACCAGCTCTCTTATCACAAAAACAATATTTCAACTGTTTTTCATAAATCCAATTATTATTTAATTAGTTTAATAACAAATTGTTGAGAGTATGCCATCGAAAGAGTCACTTTTGCCTATTTATTATCAAAAACAATTGCCTTTAAAGCTATGCAAAAAATATTTACTATTCATATCAATTGCATTATTAGTAACTTTTAGTTTCATTTGTGTTATTTATGTGCCACAAATCAGGATATCATCTAATAATAAGTCCAGTCATGATCGACCCAGAAGTCTATTATCTATATTATCCACCACTCAATCAATCACAAGAAGTACTCAAAACAACTTTTTAATCACTAATAATCCAGTCGTTGAAGAAGTCATTAGTAATACAAGTGAAAAGAGTGTCCTCTCAATCAATAATACTTTTGTCAGTAAATGGACACCACTTTCATTACCGACCGGTGAAGACCCGAATCCTATTGTCCAAAAACAGAGAGATTTTGTCAAAGAAATGATGAGACATTCGTGGGATAATTACGTGAAGTTTGCGTGGGCTGAGAATGAGTTGAAGCCTATCTCCCGAAGTGGTCACACGTCTAGTATTTTCGGCGATACAAAAATTGGTGCAACAATTGTTGACGCGATGGACACGCTTTTGATTATGAACATGACTGAAGAGTTCAAAATGGGCCGCAATTGGATTGAGAAACAGTTATCTATTAATGAAGTAAACAGTGAAATGTCTTTATTTGAAACAGTGATCAGATTTGTGGGCGGATTGTTATCATGTTATGCCTTAACTAATGATCAAATGTTTCTCCTAAAGGCCAGAGATATTTCCGATAAGTTGTTGCCCGCTTTCGATACTGACACCGGTTTACCGATGTCTTTGGTCAACCCCAAGACAGGTAAGGCTATCAACTATGCGTGGGCTTCATCGGGAAGTTCAATATTGTCTGAAATGGGGACTCAACACTTGGAATTCGTTTATTTAAGTCATATGACAGGCGATCATAGGTTTAAGGAGAAAGTGGTTAAAGTGAGAAACTTCCTGAACGCTATGTCCAAACCATACGATGGTCTTTACATCAATTATATTAATCCCAGAAATGGTCAGTGGGGTGAAGACTCTGTCTCTGTCGGCGCTTTAGGCGATAGTTTCTATGAGTATTTGATTAAGTCATGGATTCAGTCTAATGGAGAAGATTTGTTGGCCCGAGAAATGTATGATAAAACTGTTGATGCCATTGAGAAACATTTGGTTAAGACATCACATTCTGGGTTAACATATTTGGCGAAAATGAATTTCGGGCAACTCGAGCATAAGATGGAACACTTGACCTGTTTTGCGGGCGGAATGTTTGCCATCGGAGGGCAAAGTCTTACTGATAGTCATAAGAGAGATCATTATTTGTCATTAGGCGCTAATCTCACAAAAACATGCTATGAATCATATGTAAGAACTGCCACCAAAATAGGTCCCGAAGCCTTCTATTTCACAGAACGCGAAGAAGCGGTCGCTTTGAATAATAACGAAAAATATTATATTTTAAGACCTGAAGTCATTGAAAGCTATTTCTATTTATGGCGTTTGACTCATGACCAAAAATATCGTGACTATGCCTGGAGTGCCGCTCAAGCTATTGATCGTAATTGTCGGACAGATAATGGGTTTTCTGGTATCAGAAATACTAGTGATATTCATAGCGCTAAAGATGATGTACAGCAAAGTTTCTTTTTGGCCGAAACTCTCAAGTATTTATACTTAATTTTCTCAACCGATGATTTGATTTCTTTAAATGAATGGGTTTTCAACACTGAAGCGCATCCGTTACCGATTCTGTCCGCAAATCCTGCGTATCCTAACAAACATTCCCGCAAATAAGTTATCGCATAATTATTTTAAACCAAAAGTTTTCGTATTCTGTTATCTGTTTTTTCAAATCAAAACTTCTTAAATTTTTAGTTTTATCTATTTTTTGAGCTCTAGGTTTTTGTATTACATTTTTTGCTTTAATTCTTTCATAAATACTAATAAATAATACTCTAATTTTATTTTTCTCATTATATATTTTATTTCAAAAACTAATTATAATTTTCAGTTTAATTCTTCAAAAGTTTTTAATGAATTGAACTTTAATTAATTGTTTTAAATGAAAGTTAAATTATTTTTTTGATATTTATGAGAATACTCTGCATTGAATGTAAAAAATGTTATTTAATTGTGATTTAATGATAGTTTTGAGGGTTCAAAACAATTAAAACTTTAATGAGAAAAAGCAATGATTTTGTTTTTGAACTTATGGTTGAGATCATGAAACGGTACTGTAATTGAAAGGATATTTTCTTACTTTCAAAATGAATGTTAACTTTATTTGATCGAAAGTTTGAGTAAATAAGTTAATTATGAAGTAATTTCTTCATAACAGGAAAGCTTTTGACATTTGATTGATGGAAACACAAGTTTTATATTATACTCATTTCAAAACTCCATATGATTTGAATTAGATTCAGACCAAAGGCCTATTTAAGCTATAAAATGCATTTTTGCTAAACTATAAAGAGTCACATCTGTTAAAATGCAGAATAATATGGATATTTGACTGACTCTTAAAAAATATTAAGCCGTAAGGTCTGCTTCCATCTGTGTTATTTGAGTTAATTTTAATATTAAAGTTAAACTTAAATTAATTTGAGTTAAAGTTAAACTTTAACTCAAACTCACTTTAAATGAAAAATTTGTAAAAACTTTAACTCACTTTAAAGTTAAAATTTTTTTTGGGGTAACTCTAACTTTAACTTTGATAAGAATTTAAGTTAAAGTTTTCCAGTAATAATTTATTACTATAAGTAAGATTTAAATTCCTTATCTAAGTTTATGAAATTTTACAGTTGTTTGTTATACGTTATTAATGTGTTTGACGACGCGTTGCATAAAATTTGCATAACTTTCGGTTAAAGTTTATGCTAAGTTACCTTTAGTAACAATAGAAGGGTCTTTTCCTTACGGCTATTAAGGAAAATCCAGGAGAAATAATTACAGATTTATTAGTTTCAAATGCTCCAAAAGGGTGAGCTTTTGGAAATCTGAATTTATTTTCTAGGAGGAGCTTGAAATTTTAGAAAAAAGCTTTCCAGAGAAGTTTACAAGATTTGAAATGTTTTAAAGAACGTGGCTGTAATTTTAATTATTTATTTACATGTAATTAAAGATTTATATTTGCACAGCAGGACAAAATATATTATTTCATATTAAGTCTAATTTGCAAAAAATGTTAGCATATGAGGCTGTGCAAAGCCAGAGGAAGCCTACCATAAAATATATATAAATCAAATTTTTTGTGAGCTATTATTAGGAATGCCTATTAGTATGGATAAAAAAACTGTTGGTTCCCTTTAGCTTTACACAGCCTCATATAGGCCTCAATATTGAAATAAATTAACTCAATTTAAAGTTTAAAACTAAAGTCACAAAATTTTATTGCATTTCAAACTCTTGTCTATTGATAAAGTTTGAGATCTAAGCTTATTTCACGCAATCATTAATGTATTAAAATCTCAATTAAAGTGAATCATTATTTGTTTATTTTTGAATATTTTTATTAATAACTGATTTGAATCAAAATTTTTACTCTGAATAATGCTTTTTTGTCATTGTATTCATTCATGAATAAAATAAATCTCAAACTAAATCTCAAATGTTATTAGTGGTGGGTATATCGAGAAACGAGGATCTCGAGTCTTGAAAATTTGTTAGCTTTGAGACTCGAGTTTCGGTCGGGTCTCGAATACCTCTCGAAATTGTCGATTTTTCAAAAACATGTAAAACTTGATATAGTTTAAAAACATTTAAATATTTAATTGTTAATTTCTAAATGTTTAGTGAATTAAAAAAAAGAATTATTGAAGTGACTCGAGACTCTATACTCCGCACTATTCATTAAAAAAACAATCGTAATATAAGGTCAATAAAATGCTAGAATTGATTCTATCAGTAATTTGATTGTCCTTCCTTTGAAATGATGTGTATTTCCACTTTTAAATAATTTTTACTAAATAAAAATTGACGCCTTTTTAAAAAGATCAATAGCTTGAAAAAGTCAATGTGATTATTGTTTTCCTGTACAAATGAAAAGTTTCCTGAAAACTTCAACTCATGTCTTCAGTTCAATACTTTAATAAGTGTATTGATTAAAATTAATACTATTTCTAAAACTTATTTTGACTTTTTATTTTTCCCAATCATTAAAATCTATGATCTTATGATTTAAACAACGTTAAGATTAAAATTGACTAAAAATTTATAAATTTGGTTAAAAATTTAAGTCTCAATTTGAGATTAGAATAACTATTATCTGATGACTGATGAGAATTTTATTAATAGACATTCATTGGTATTGAATTAACCGTTAAAAATTTGATGTTATTTTATTATCTAAAAGATTATTGTCTAAAATATAGCGAAGTTATTAAAATATGTTGAAAGTCACAATCCTTTGTTTGTATAAACTTTATAAAAGATTATACAAAAACAAGAATATCTTCAACAGATGTGTTTTCATATCTAAATTCAGTTACTCAACAGGCGAGTAAAGACAATTCAAAGTTAACTTATTGAAAAAGTAAAGAAACGTTAACCATAACGAACTGGTATTTAATACTAAGTTAGTATTTCAAAAATATAGAAATTTATTAATCAAAATATTATTTGATAACAAAAATTTACAATTAGAAGAGAATGTTTTTGATGAGAAACTATCGCATATCAGTGATGCTGTTTATAAGTTTGACTTTAGTTTCAGATATATTGAGCGATCAAATCAATCAAATAGCAGGTATGCCACTCAAAGTGATTAATACATTTTTTGCTTTGAATATAAATATTTTACAAATTATTTATGAATTAGATTCAGAAAAACATCCAGTGACTGTTCCAGTGACTATTCCAGTGATTGTTGAGGTTGAGGTTTGCTCTAAAATGCTTGAATTGTGCGCATTTGAAAAGCCTGTCTGTTGCGTAGGAGTGTGCAAACGCATCAATTTCAATGATCCACAAGAATTCGGTCGTTGTATAAAGTACTGAAAAGTTTATAATATCAAAATTGAAAGTGTTATTCAACTAATTCTACTGTAAATACAGTTTTTCTATGAATCAACAAATTTTCTTTTTATATTGAAATAAACTGAGAACAAAAAAAAAGATAAGAATAATATTTTCAATTAAATTGAATGAAAACTCAAGTTTAAACTGTTCATTACTAACAGAACCAAAAGAATTTATGAAAAGTTCTTAATGAAGTTTCTTATAATTTTTCTTTAATTCTCACTCATCAAAAGTTGAGTCCAGTTATGAGATCTGTAGTCATCTCTGGTTTAATAATTCAATTCAATAGTTTTGTTGAATTATTCAATTATTGATGAAATTTCTTTCATGTCTTCTTTATTCAACTGTATATCAATTGGACAGTACAGAGCAAGAGAGGCCCATAAAATAAATCCTTACTTTTCAATATGAGGTTCTTAACTGCACATCACATGAATAGCATTAAAGTACACAAAGTACAAAAAGTACGTCCATCAAAACCAGTTATCTGCATAGGCATAGAAATTTCATGGGCCTTTCTTGCTCTGTGCTGTCCAATTATTGATTGCTGTATATTATTGACTAATAATTATGTTAATTGAATATTCAATAATGTAAGTATGAAATAGTGTTAAATATAATTATTTCGAAATTCTTTTTATAAATTTAGTATCATAAAATACGAATGACTTTATAATTCTCCTGTTTTTTAGTATAGCATATAATGCAGTTGGTATTTATTTAAAGAAATTTATTATTTCAAACATTTTTATCAATATAAAGAGAATATTCAAGAGAATACAAAAGTCAATTATTCTGTAAAAAAATATTTGATATATTAAATAGTTAATCAAAAATTATAAATCATGAATAGTGTTGAAGTAGAAATTGAAAAAGAATTCAATTCTATGAATAAATTAGTAGAATTTTCGGAATTGAAGAATGGATTTCTGATGAAATGGATTCAAAGTTATGAAATGAGAGAGATCAGTATTAAATCAATTTGGAGTGTATCAGAAATGATACGACTCATTTTCATTACATTATTTATAATGAGAGTCATAAAAATGTTGACAATATTTGACGATAATAATAGACTATTAATTTATTTCGGTAGTGCTTTTCATTTTATGGGTGGAAATCGCTTTCATAA